>VXBO01006799.1:428499-500410 GCA_013400135.1 Rhinoptilus africanus
GTCTCTCTGGATGGCGGCACAGCCTTCTGGTGTGTCAGCCACCCCTCCCAGCTTTGTATCATCAGCAAACTTGCTGAGGGTGCACTCTATCCCCTCATCCAGGTCGTTGATGAATATATTGAAGAGGACTGGGCCCAGTACTGACCCCTGGGGAACACCACTTGTCACTGACCTCCAACTAGACTCTGTGCCCCTAGTCAAAACTCCTGAAGTTCTTAGATAGCTAATTTTCAAATGGATAGGGACCAGACACCAAATCCTTGCCTTCAGTACAAAAGCTCTGGTCTAAATTATGTCGCTGTGAAATTTGGTCTAAGTTGGTCAAATTTACTCAATAAGTATAATTTTAAAGTATATATATACTAGCAGAGTTAGTTGCTTGTCAAGTAAATTGTTCGATGAATGCTTGCTGTATTTCTTGTAATCCATTATTAACAAGCTTTTGGAAAACTTTATTGATGGTTTTTAGATCTATATCTTATAAGAACAAGGAAAAAACCCCACACTTTTAACCAAGTAAGAAAACGACACCTAGTTATATATTCTAAAAGAACCAGTGATAAATGGATTGAAAAGATTTTAAACTATCTTATGTCTGATTGGTGGAGAAAATGACAAGGTATACAAAAGGATCTTTCATGTATACCAATGACCACACACACACATCTACTTAGTAGGCAAACACACATATTGTACTTCAGATTAACAGTGACCTGATCAGAAAACAATTGTGAAGACAAAAGACTGTATTTTAAAATGCCAAACATACTGATATTTGGCAGATTAATATATTCAGGCTAGATTATGATTCTAAAAATGATAATGTTATCCACTATCAAATATCCTGTTACATAAACAGATACCTTCTAGAGACTCTAAAGGCAAACTGCACTCCAAAGGGTTTTCAAATTAAAAAATAAATTATTTCAAAGTTTATTATTTCAATTATTTCTTATTGCAGAAAAAAAAAAAATCTATTCCCAGATCTATTTCACTGGTTTATTCAGGCACTGCCACTTGGAAGAAAAACATTCATCGGACAATAGAATTACTCTCCCCTCAGTATCGAAGGAAGACCTCATTTACGCTCCTGCCAGCATATGAAATTACATCTCACACTGAATGATAGCGAAAAGGCCATTCTGCAGGCCTGTTTTGGGGAGATGTACCCCTCCAAGATTTTTAGTTACTTCATCTCCTGCATGTTAACATTTTCTCAGTGCTGCCTCTCCCACTTCATTCATTTTTGTTTCGCCACACCTACATTTTAAAAAGTGATTTGACTTGAGCACTTTGGGGTCTATCAGCTGACAGAAAGACATTCTAGTGGTTGCAATGCAGTTTCAGTCTAATTTAGATATAGGGAAACGTACTCTTGTCATACATCTACTCTGCCATTGACCTACACCAGGACTCATTTGTTAGGCACTTAGTTCAATCCCAATGATTTTCTTTCAACTTAATATATGTGGGAAGCAGTTAAATGCAAGCATTACATTGGTTTAAGGGATAAAAATTGATGTAATTGGTAAAGTGCTAACAGGTCTATGAAAGCTCCTGGTAGATACAATTGTTGCCTTTTTCTTTTTAGCACAGGCAATGATGCCTGAAGATGGAGCTGTTTACAAACGGGAACATACGCATTTGCCACACAAACTTCACTGAAACGAGAACTGTAGTTACTTTTATTAGTTATAAATAGATCTGCCAGTTTCCTAAACACTGTAATACATTTATAAAGTAGGGATATATGCCATATATGTATTTTTTTCCATAAGTACTTATAAAGTGTACTTATAAGTACTACATAAGTACTTATAATTCCAGAAGCAAAGAAGTCAATGAAATATTAAATGAATGTTAACTGACAAGAGACCTCTATTTTTTACCGATATAATATTTATGGGTGATTTCTAATAGTCCTCAAATTCTCAAATCTGAGTTCTTTATTTTTTCATATTTTATGCCTATGTCTATGCATGTGCGATCATATTGATTAGATTTTGTCATCATGTCATATTCGTAGCTGACCTCTTTCCATTAATCATGCCAGAAAAGCTGTTATGCGGAGCTACAGATGTCAATCTTTCCTTGCCTTCTGCAAATCCAAGTTTATCCCCATGAGGGAGGATTTTCAAAGCTGGTTCAATGTAGCTAGAAAGCAGTACCCTTGTACAAGATTTCTTTTTTCAGCATGGTCACTGATGCAACACCTACACTTTTTTTTGGTGGACTTTCATAATCTTTCAGTGGGCAAGAATGATTCACATGCTGAAGTTAAGCAGTGCATAAATACTGGAAGAATCAGGGCCTAAGTAATTATAACAGCTGTGCACATATAAGCATGTTATATGCATATTCAACATATACAGTCTCTACTATGGTTTACAGTATCTGCTAGAGCACACGTATCTTCCTAGAAACTTGAAAAGGGTTTGCCCGGGTCTCTATGTTTGCTTCACTGACAGCAATCATTATAACCTTAGCTTTTCAGGTGGCTCTCACCTTCTTTCTGAAAAAACATGCAAAGTAAGCACTGCCTGAAGGTGCTCAATCCATTACTTACTTTAAATGGATTATCTACCTGGATTATCTACCTAACTGATGTACAATTACTATTTTTTGTTGTGCTGTTGGACAAAGTTTTGGCTTTGTACTAAACTGTACCATTCTCACATAAGCTTACGTACACACACAATCACACGCTGCCTTTTTCTTTCAGTTGCACCAGTTTAATTAAAAGCTTTTAATCAAGCTCCAGTGCTGTCATCAAAAAAATTAATCTTACCCACCTATCTGAAAATGTGCAAGCTGTCAACTAATTTTTTATCTAACATTTTAAAGAGCACTGCATAAATAATTTAAAATACCATCTACACCTTGTCTAATTACCAAACTTAAATCCTGAAACTTCATCAAGTCTCAAAACAAAAACAAAAGCGGAAACAATACCCAGAGTGCACTTTATTCTTTAGGGTAACTAGACTCAAACATACCTACAAATACTTTTTATTTTGGACCACAGCCCTGTGTTTTGTACACAGAACCAAGAAAGCCCAGGGGTCATTACTGACATTTGGAATAGCCAGTGAATACAAAAGGTTAATTTGGTGAAAGGATTGGCAGCATTCACATAGAAAATTCTGAATTCAGAACTATGTGAGACCACATAGACTAAGTTTATTTAAGGTGTCACATTGGACCCTTGCACTTTCTGGGCCAGCGTCCATAAAACATCTGGCAGCAGTTCCCTACTCTCATTTAATTTATCTGTACTAAGGTGTATCACAACAATAGAGACACTGTAGTACAGTGACAGCAATGACTGATGGAGGAAACACAGTTAACAGCTTAAGGACTATTGAGAGAAGAGGCAATACAGAAATCAGGGAGCTGATACCACATGTTACAGCAGCACTGAGCAGCAGCCTCTTAGTTTTCCGCGGTGTCTCAGTTTTGCGCATAGGGCTACGGTCGAGTCATGCAGCGCACACTGTGAGAACCCTTTCTTAGCGATGAAAATACAGAAGATACAGAACGTGGCAGCAAGAACTGTGTCTGAAGGGAAACCTTTCACTTCACCTTCTTTCCTGTCATGCCCAATGTTCTCAAGGAAGTTTACAAGCCTTAGCTTTACCTTTGGGTGGAGGCAATGAGATCATTTCTCTGCATGTTTTAATATGTCTTGCAGATTTTTGCTCGTCTTCTTACCGCTGGGATAGTTTGCTCTGATTCATTCAGTTAATGACTGAATCAGTGGTTATTTGCATTTATTGAAGAGACATCACCAGCAATCTACTGGGGCCCTTTCTTTTTGGCTTGTGCTTTTTGCCTTTGTGTGGGGTTTTTTTTTGTGTGTGTGTGTTTGTACAGTTGTTGGGTTTTTTTTTACATTTTCATATTTCAAAATAGTCATGAAAAATCTCACTTGCTTCATCATATTTTTTGTAATTCTACAAAACCTCTTCAGTCATTGGTATCTTGACTAACTATTGTCCTTGTGAGATTATAGGTGGTGACAGAGAAAAAAAAAAAAGGAAGAAATGACTGCTCATAACACACTAGAAATCTCAGTAATTTAAAATATCTCCATAGATTTCCTTGGTCATGCGTTCAACAGAACTGTAGGTTTTTCTGCTAATTATAAAGAGAAAACATATGATATTGTACTCGGAATCAATGACCAACTGTTACTCTTGACTACATGCTATTTCCCTTCTCTGCCTTTGTGAATATTAATTAGATAAACAATTTGTGCAACACTCAGCTACTGATGGCTTGCTTAGGTGTAACTGACTGCAACTTGAATTGTGTGTTATGAGGCAAAGGTGAGCCTTCTAATAGGGTCAAGGTCAATGGCATTATCGTAGGCAAAGATTGTCGTTAGCTGAATGAACCACAAAAAAAAAAAAATGGTGTGGTGTCATCCAACATCACTGATAAACCTGTATTCAGAATTATGACATATAGTAGCCACTGGAAACTTTTCTACTTTGCTTCTTCCTTTTTTTTTAAAGCAAGCAATAGGTAGTTTCAGTGGGTTCATGATATACATTAGAATGGACTAAAACCAAAATATCAACTGAAAATAAAATCTGAAGCTTGTTAAATTGATGACATATTTTACAGAATTCCTCCTTGTGAGCTTTATGGTGCAATCCACACACACAAGTCTCTAACAAAAATATCTTCGGAAAAATATTTGTTCAAAACCAAGACTCGGTATCTAAGATGATTCAGTTCTATTAGTAGGGAAGATCTAAGACAAAATGAGGATTGAATTACCTAGCCAGTTATGCTATATTTTAATTTATTGCTTACAGATTCCCCAGGTATACTGCAACTGTCAATGCTATTGCTGGATTTCATCTGAAGAAAAATGTAGTTCCAGGCTTGCAAAATTGTCTCCTTACCTGTACTTTATATATAAACAGCTCTGTTGTTACACCTCTAGGGAGCATTTTACTTGCTGGAAAACAGGCTATTTTGTATTTATTTTACAGTATCAGGAAAAAAGAGATTTTATGCTACAATGATCAGTTTTCAATTTAAAGCTTTTACTTTATGTAGAAACAGCTATTGAGGCTCTAGATATGAATGAAAGCAAGCAGGCCAGATGCAGACATCAGGTTGTTGTTAATTCTTCAGAAAATACTTGGATTAATGAAAGTTCTTTAATCAGAATCCCCATAGTCAACTATTCTGGACAATTTACTCTGTCTGATGGACAATATCTTTCCCACATCCAATGCTGAAACCTCATCATGCTTTATATTTTTCAGCATTCACTGAAGACAAAAGTCATACCTTTTGAAAGTTTAAATGTATAGGAGAAAGGAACTTTGATGGGCATTATGCATTTAATTACAACTGGAAATTTTAAAAATTTGTAAAGTAAAATTAAAAAAATATTACAAGTCCTATTCTCATATGCATTATATTAGTTCCTATTGTTTTGGTATAAATAGTTGGATTAAATAAATGCCTGTATAATTGATTTCATCTAGTGCTTTGATGCTAGCAAAAAAAGTTTCAGGAAATAGTATTTTTGAAGAGTCTTGGTAAGGTTAAAGAGGAATATTTGCAGAAAAATGCAAGCAACGTTAACAAATAAGAAAGCTGCACACTCCATAGTGATATACTGCATTCAAGAAAAAGAAAAAAATATTTTCTGAAGCGGGTAGTAGGTGAATTTCCCTTGCCAAATTAAATCTGCTTCACTGGTAAAGAAAGATGGAAAAGTTGAGCCATTTCTGTAGAGAAAAGGCCAGATTTCTCTTGACCAAAATCCTGCCTTAAACTGGCAAAGTTCCTGCACTCATTTTGTCAATTCCTTTTTGTGGTGGTGTTTGTGGTCCATCTGAGAACTGGATCTTGAGTCACAAGCCAATGCCCAAGCAATTAGCTGTCCTTCCTATCTTTTGCTCCTGAAAAACTTAGGAACAATTTTGACATGCGTGTGTAAAAGCTTCCAAGAGCAGACATTCCAGTGGCACACCCAATCTCCTGTACGTCACAAAACTCTATCCCTCCCTCCCTGTGAGCTCATCAGCAACTGCTGCAGTTGTTTCTCATGTGTTTATCCAAAACTTGTCCTAAATGCATGCAGGTAGAGTTGTTTTACCTTGAAATGTATTTACAATGTACAGCTGTATATCATTACATAAGATTAGGGAGAGGAAGGCTATAACAGAGAAAAGTAGCTACATTCAAATGAATTTTCATCAGCTGCAAAGGATTGCTGAATTCTGGACTAGTGTCTCTAGTTTCCATGTACCACAGTCAAAAGTAAATGCAATGTTGTACTCTTCTTTCTGGCCTATGAAGTACTGCAGTATGATGAGTAAAATGTCTCATTCTTTAAGGAGAATGCAGTTAGTATGATTCATGAAAAAGTCTAATTGCAGTAGACAAATTTTGTAATTTTAAAGACAGATATAATTGGTACTTGCCAGAATATAGTCTGAAGTCAAAATTATTTCAGCTACTTTGGGACGAAGCCTGCTTTTTTTTTTTCCTTCCGCAGTTGGGTGCTGTCCTACAGAAAGAGGCATTTTCTCACAGTGTACGCTCTCACTGTGAAGTCCCAAGCAGAATATCAGTACTCAGTTGTCTTTCTCTTATGCCTTTGCAGAGCTCTTTTTCCATCCATATATTCAACCAGGCACTCCTGTACTTCCACTTAGACTCCTTCCCTTATCTTCCTAATGGGCTCTCCATAGACTCTCTTACCTTTTACTTCTCTGCATTGATTATTGAACTAGCTTCTTTCTGATTCTCCACGCACATCTGGGACCAGCTGAGAGAACTGAGTATAACACTGAATAGTGTGTTGAATATTGATGCAATAACCGCTCTGTCCCCCTCCATCTCTCACCCACATCCATTGAAGCTGGCTGGTGCAGTTCACAAATCCACGACAGAGCTTCTGACAGATTTATCATGAAGCTGTTTTAGAGACTTCATAGAGTCATCAAGGTTTTGGTTCTTTTCGTCGGATTTGCATCCAGTTGCCAGACAGCACAGGCTAAGGTGACAAGACAATTCTCTTCAGCATGGCTAAGTGTTCATCAAACATTTTGCTGACAGTCATATCTGACAAGCTATGTGAATCCTTTTTCTGCACTCCCAGATGACACTGATGTCATTGGCAAAACAATCTGCACAGACGTGCCCAGGAGAACACAGTAGGCTTTGTGCTACCTGGGTTCAGGCATCCTGCCCTCAGCTTCTGCATCCTCGGCGAGGCTAAGTCAGCAAGCCTATCTGATGTCCTCTTTGATCTCAGCTGTCTCAGCCAGCCCAGATAGGGCTGCAGCCACATCTTTCTGGTTTCTTTTACCTTTCAGTACAAACCTCCCACCAAATCTGAAGTAGCTTCTTCAGATAATTCATTTCAGCTTTTACCTACTCCCAGATATGTTTCTGCTCAAAGAAATGTTTCCTAGTTAATGACTAGCTCTCTTCTTGATGTTTTTAATACTCTTTCAAATTTGTCTATGCTCAGGTCCAGAGAGGGCCACCTTCTTTACAAGACAAACAAATGCCTTGGGGCATGGGCAGGGAGTTGAATGGGAGTCAACTGAAAGCAATAAAGAAAGAAGCAGATTTTGCTTCACTTTCACACTGAGAGGTTGGTACTAGGTCCATGGTTGTGTCATACCAGAAACTCCAGCAATCAAATCTTTAGAGGAACACACAGGCTTGTCATTCTTTTTGCTGCGGATATGACAATAAGCCTTAAAAAGCCAACAATACAGGAATGAAGGAGTCTTTCCACTGTGGGCTTGGTCTTGATCACTAGCTATCAAAACGTAATGACAGGTGTTTCAGCTACGCTGCTTTAGAGAGCTGCCTCACCACTTATTATTATCATGCTAGTACCGCTCTTTAAATTTATAATTTATCTGCATTGGGAAATAAAAGATTCTCTTGAGTTACTACTACATGCCTGGTGTATGAAAGGTACAGGGCCATTTCTCTCCACACTATAATTACCTATTACTTCGCAGGTGTTTGTGCTGTTTCATCAAGACTAACACTGAGGAGTTACGCTGCTTGTAAAAAGTTGGTTGTTATGAACCATTGTATATTTCATTTAAGACCTCATGAAAATAGGATTACTACATTCATTGTTTCTTTCTGTTCCCCTAGTGATAATACAAATACACACTGTGAAAGGTGGGTTTCACATCAGCATGGGTGAATCTCATCCCAGAACAACAGCTTATTTGCATATTTGGGGTAGAAGGTTTACTTAGAAAGAGGTGGTTAAGACGAGTGATTAAAGTCAGACTTAGCTGTCAAGAAAAAACTGCACCAATTTCTCTGATTTCTTAACAGCAACTTCTCTTAGGGGAAATGAAGAAGTTATTATATTTATACCTCCTTTATTTTATACAGCTACACCCATGAAACTGCAAGATCAGTTTCTCCATTTTAAAATCACCAACAGCCCACTCCCTATTCATTTACTTGCCTTGTAATTATTCAGTAGTAGAGAGTCTTTAATTGCATATATATGTATTTCTTTTTCAGTGTTATTCCCACTATTAACAATAAGGGATAGATTCAAACTAGTGAGCTCATATGAGCATTTAAGTGCTATTTCTTTACACAAGTTCATGCAAAAATAAGCATTTTGAAAGAATATAAGTTGTAAGATAAAGCAATCAAAATGATTACGTCCAGCACTTAAGCACTTTTATACAGATTATGCTTCAGTCCTTACCTCCATGGCCTCATACATATTTTCAACAGCCGTACTATGCTCACAGCAGGTTTGGAAGGACACAGCATGTTTCTGTTTTTACTCTTGTGTGATGGGAGCATCTCATGATCCACTGAACATCAGCCAAAAATCACAGTGAATGTTCTGAATGTATATTCAGACTTAGAATGCAACTGGGAAGGGTACCTATTTATATACACTGCATACTAGATGCTCCTGTCAAAGCTCGGGAGCACTTTGTAAGGGTAGCAATTTTGAGCTGGTCTCTACATATCCTCTGACCTTGTATTCCCTTAATTTTAAATTCTGGAAAAAGAAAAAGAGTACAAAACATATGCTCTGAATCGGAGCTGCATTCCATGTGCAATATCCACAGTGTCTAAGGGAGATTCAAATGTTACTGATGTAAATACTTATTTCTGTGTTTTCACATGATAGCAAATGTAAGAAGAGTGTCCCAAACTGGCACCAGACAGACATTTCCTAGCTAACATTTCAGTGACATGATAAATAAAGGCAGATACAGTCAAAAGTACAGCAGGTACAAATGGGAAGTAACTTCATATTTGTGCAGCACGTGTGAAATGAGCGGCTATTTTGATACAAATACAGGGAGCTGTCTTGACATAATTTTTAATATTTTCAATAGATGTGTGCATTGGATAAAATTTCAGGCTCTGGGAAAAGGTAGTGACAGAAAAAAAATCAAGGATAGAATTAAGGGGTTTTGTTTGGTTGTTTTTTTTTAAAAAAGTAACAGGCTTTCTATCCTTTAGTAAAAGCAGCAGGATTTGTCCTATTATTCATAGAGCAGTGTGTTTTCACATATGAAGCATCACAAGCAATAGATACATAGACTGAAAAAGAGGATTGACTCCTTGTCAACAGTGTTACACAGCCAAAAGGCCCTTTCTTTTCAATAGTCATTCTAAGCTCCACCACAGTAAAAATTAGAGGTGAACACAGGAAAATGGCAGAACATTGACAATAAATTGATGTGTGTAATGTGTATAACTTTTCCCTTAAGTTTTTTCTCTAACCTTCCTTTAGACCTAGCTCATATTTTCAAACTTGATCTCTGTCACAGTGGGTGGCTTTTACTCTACTTCCTATTCCTGGCATAGCAGCTACTGAAGAGTGGTGCAAAAAAATGATACTGATCACAGGTAGTCACATACATCTGTGGTTCAGACTTGGGAGGCCAAAGTTTAAATTTATCAAGAATACCACTCACAGATGTCTGATCTCCAGACATTCGTTTTTCAGCAAACAGGACTTCTGCAATCAAGCCACACCTTTTGGAATAACCACCAACTTGTCACAGCAAAGCAGGAGGGGGAAGATCTAATCTTACTCACTCATAGCTTTGATGATAAGGCAGTTGTTAGGAAATCAGACTTAGCAACACAATGTGAATGTTATTTTATTAATTTCCATAATTAAAAAAAAGCTACAACAGAATATCTGCCATTCTGAATAGTGAATATCGATTGTTTACAGAAAGCATGTATAGATGTCAAAAGGGACTTTTCTACCGTTGGGATAGGAAAGAAAGATTGCCACAGGAATAGCCTGGAGGCAAAGAAGAAACTTTTGAGGTGCAGCTGCCATAAAACCTATTAAAAATGCTATAACAACATTCCAGGCTGCATGGAAAGAGCAGCAATAACTAAACTTTTAAATTTGCTGAATAGGAAAGAAATTAAAACTTTTGCCCTGGTGAAAAAGGGCAACTCTATACTATGCAAGCATCGCTACTTTGCATATCAGCATCTTGGGGACCGGGCTGATGACCTCTGAGAATGTGACCTTTTATTTGGCTAAAGGGTGGGAAGCGAAAGAATGGCAAGCAGAAACCCCATTCTCTACCAAGAACTGGCCATGTGGTTCTAGATCCTTGATTCACGGCCCAGTTAAACACTCCGTCCCTGAGTTCTGCGGTCATGGCCCTCCTGCTTTATCAGTGAAAATAAACTATATTTCTCCCACAGTATTCTTTCCACAGATGGTCAACTGTGAAATAAAACATGTACTGCAGAGATAATGAAAAGAGTTCATTCCAAAGACTGACATGGTTAATTCAAATCAGGCACTCCTTTGTGAATAAACAAAAACAGCAAGAATTTTTGTTAAATTACTATGATTAAACCTTAAATATGTAAAAAATAAAAAGCACAGGAAAAGTTTCACTTCCAAATCCTGTTTTGTTCAGGTTCTTCTTCCATTCATATTTACATAGTTTTTGGGCATGTTTTGTATCTGAAACGAAGCTCTCATTGACCTTAATGGAACCCTAGAATATTACCTACAGTGCCCAGAATAAGGCCACAATTTGCTTACCATGCTATTTCTGCTCCTTATGTGCAGACAAATATGCTTTTGATCCATTTTCCCAAGACCTTTCTTTGCAGAAGATGTGGATATTCTAAACTCTGTGCCTATTTTCTGCCATCTGAGCCATCTGCTTATGGCAGAAGAGAGAAGATGAGAAGGAAAGCCCAATATTAGAGGTGAAAGAGATTAAAATGCAAATAAATGACAGTACGTTTTAAGTCTGCCATGGTAGTTTGTATTTGACAAAAAGGCAGCATGGCAGGTTTTCCCCTGTTACTGTGACAGGTCACCATTTCTAATCTCAGGGTCATGTCCAAGTTCTCTCTTTCATAATTGCTTGGGCTGACATCTATTTTGACCTTTTCTCATTCTGGCCTCCCCGAATGAGGGAGGTCACAGAACCATAAAGAGGCAGAAGTTCCATAAAATGCCATAGTGATTATGAAATGGGACTAGTACACCTCTGCCTTTGGTATAAATGTATATATAATGTGCATTGATACTTTAACCCTTGAAAGTTGCTGAAGGACACATATTTACCCTGATTTGGTACAATTTCCGATTACTATACCTGTAGTGTTATTTCTCTGTGATGTACTAAGAAGTATGTACTTAATTATAGATCCTCCCTATTTTTAGCAAGAACTGATTAATGACTAATTGCCATATTTGCTAAGAATCAATAGACATTACAATAATATAATTTCATACGATTATTCCTTCTGCTATTCTGAACAGTCCCAATATCTTTCTTGCGGGACAACAATCTGCCTCTATGACTCCATTTTCTATTTAGAAATGTTAGATTAAGGTCTGCAGCTTCCTGCAAAATATCTACGAAGCTGGAAGCTACAGAAATGTTACACTGACCAAAATGCACAAAGAACAATTGAATCTCAGCTAGTTATGATGCATAAGCCCTCCTTGACTACCAGCTACACAGTGCTGGCTAGTTCTTATTCACACCATATTGTGATAAAACTCATAGTCAGATATCAAATTGATGACATATGACTGAAATGCAACTGTCAATAGTCCTTTGGAAAGAATTCTCAACAAAATTAGTGCTTACCAAAAATATTTTCATGTATATCTATCCAGAAATTTGAAGACTACATTTAAATAAACATTTTATTATATTGTCTTACTTAAGGAACCCTCTGTAAGTCATTGATTACTACTGGTAATAGTAATTGGAAAATATAAAGACATTTAAAGCACAAATATTTCTATGAATCCTGGAAACTCTTTTTTCTACTATGTGTTATGTTATTAATACTATTCTCTTTTACGATGACTTGGGCTAGGGATGCAGCTATGCAGCTTAGAACTAAAATCTGCTTAAGCATTTGTATAGGCCTGGGTGTGTGCCAGGCAGCCTTTGCTCCATTCAGTGATACAAGATTTTGTAATGCCAGAAAGGACCAAGGGTTTGGTCAACTAGACACTACAGAGCAGGAGGAGGGTGTGCTTTCTCCGTTAGAGGGAGGAGCAGAAATTCAGGGCAGGGTCACAATTATCTGGCGACTACGAGAATATGGTGAAGGGCTGTTCACGTACCAGGGTTGGCGATAAAGTAGATGATGAAGTGTGACCATGACACTGTCATTGGGAAGGGAGCCCCAAGGGAAACTGAGGTGACGCAGTAGGGTTTTCAAGGAGGAAATCAGCATATCCTTTCACCTAGCTGAGCACAGAGGAAGGGTTTTTGGCACCGCCTCTTTTGTGCAGCTTCTTATATTGCAGATGCGTGAGAGTGAGCAAGGCAAATTTGAGCATTGCAGACGTAGCTCAGCATTTGAAGAACCCTCTCGCTTCAATTTAGAGATGTGTTGAGCTTCTCAGGGCTTTATCTATAGCCCATTTTGTCCTGATATTATTTTCTCTCATCTCTCCTTTGCATCCTCCCACTAATATCATATACTAGCAGTAAATATCATTATTGTAATCCAGAAAATAATTTCATATGGTGGACTACTTTAAATACAGCAAAACCAATGGTGAATTAAATGTTCTGCAACAGTAGAGTCACCCAGGAAATGTGTGCAAACTCTCAAGTTGGCCAGCAGGCAAATAATATCCTTTTAAAGAAATATAGTGCATAATCAATTACCCTAAATAATAAATCAAGAGTATTATCTTCTCAAAACCCCCTCCTACCAGTATGGTCTTTTTCAAACCAAGAATAGAACTTCTTGGAAGGTGTAACTGCTGAAACGAAATCTGCAAGCACATCAGGTGCTGAGACAAGATAAACTGATACAGTTCTCTTATAAACAAGGCACCCTTGATGTTTTGCAGCCAGGAAGGGTCTTGCCCCACATCTGCCTCTTGACTGCCTGTATAGCAAAACACACTTCTCTGTGCTGGGAGCCAACATAGTGATACCTTGTTTCTGCATGCGTACAGAAAAATACCATATTGTTTTCTTATAATCTTATTAGTAAAGAAATAAATTGTCAAACGTTTGTCATTTTTTTTACTAGATCTCTGCTTTACTCTGTGGAAGAGTTCACTGTCCCAAGACCATAGTAGCGTAGTCAGCACACTGCACAGATCATTACGCAAAATCCATTGCATATACCTTTTCATTAGCTTTTAGTAAGGGTGTATGTGGAAGCCAAGTGATTTTTTTCTTTAATCAAAGGTACTTATGAGATATGTTAGTACAATGATATATAGATTATGCATGTAGTGTCGTTTAATGTCCTAGCCATATTTTCCACTCAGAAGAATTTCCACTCAGAAGAATTTGGAAAGGATCACATAAGGAGCACTGGAAATACCTGATTTTAAAGAATATGACCCCAAAACAACAGCAAAATAAGAGAGCAAGATATTGAAAAATTAGTTGGTTTCTATAGCATAGAAATATAACTTCATAGTTCCATATAATTGTAGTCAATTCTCTAAGGTAAAACAGAACTCAGAATGGGAAAAAACATTTAAAAAGGTGAGATACTAAGCATCTAGTCTGTATTTCACTGAAAAACCTTGCCTTCCCGAGAGGCCAATCTTAAATCTCCAAATTAGTTCAATGATAATGCAATAATTCTAATGTTACAATGATTTTCACAGTCTGGTTACATTTTATCAGATATATATTTTTTCTTTTGTTCAAGTCATGTAATTAAGCACCATTAGGTACATTTTTGAGATTTGAGTAAGTCATCCTTAAGTTAATATTGCAAATAAGATGAATTGCTTTTCATGATTAAAATGTCAGACCCTGGCAAGCTCTGGGAATAGGCCCCCTGAAAATACATTGCTCTTCTGTGAGGTCATAAGGAACAATGTAAGGACGTTAGTGGAGTTTCCATGCAAATATACCAGGACTTTAAGATTACAAGGCATACCCACTATTTTTATGGACTATTCAATACTTTTCACAGTGCAGCTGCATCCTAAAAATGGCTTGTAAACAGTCCTTGCTTGCAAAAATGGCTCTGTTGGATCCTCTGTAACAAAGATGCAGTAGTCCTTACCCAGGCGACAAACCTCACCGATCCCCACAAGTGTTATTTTGCTAGGGTGAGACCATAGACTTTGAAAAAAAAAAAAAGAATAACATATGTTTGAAAGATGAGTAGGTTTCAGTACAAGGAATTCAAGTCTAACCAAACTTTGCAGGACTGAAATAAGCACAGCTGGTTTTACACTCAGTATCTCTGGTCAATGTTTAAAACAATGAGTGCTAAAAACAAGAAGAAAAAGTAATTCACAGAGCCTCTGAGAGCTCTGTCAATGGGAACTCTATTCTTGCTCTCTTTCTCCTCTTCCCAACCCACATATTAAAAAAAGAATTTCAGATCTCTCTGCCATGTCATTCACTGACATGTTTTATAACATTCGGTGAGGGCAAAACCCACATGCCACAAAGGCTGGTTTAAGCCATTTTTTATTCTTGATGGGCATTTTTGATTAGAAGTAGCAACCCTTGAAAAAGATGGACAGGAAAAAATTCCTGACTTAGGCTTCATTCCAAGGTTAGCTTTGGTGATAAGATGTTGGGCGGCAGGTTTACCAGCGTGGAGATGGCTGTATAAAGCTGTATGTATGTACTGCCTTCCACTGAGACTCAAGAGCAAACCTGATGGGGAACTATAGCTTTTGTAGGATAGACTCCAGCTTTTGTTCAGCAGAATAGTGAGGCTCTATATTATTTTTTTTTTCAGAGGACTGCGGGAGAACTTGCTGGCTTCTGTGGAGCACAAAAGGAACTGTGGGAAAGTGGTGGAGGACTTTCATCAGACAGAAAGGATTAGCCTGTTTCTCTGTGGTAAAGCAGGTGGTTGCCAGCTGAAGAATGTGCAGCATTTGTACTCTTAATTTTTATTGCATCTAGCCAGCTAGCAAACTCAAGTGGGAACGCTAGGATATTTATGTGAATTAAGAGCTTGCATCTCAACTCTCCACTTTAAACTGATGAACATCTATGAGAATGAGTGCTCATATTATCCATACAGTTATGAAAATGAAAGTATTTACTCTGGGGGATCATATTGATACACTTCATTGCAAGCAAGTAATCCTGGATGACAAAGGTGAAAGATACAGGTTATTTCAGAAAGCAACTAAAAGAAATCAGCATTTCTTAATCAATCAGGTGTTTACTTTTAATGAAAGAAAACAATGCCTAACACTGGAATCATACTAAAATGACAAGTAATTTCAGTGAGATCTGTCCATAAACAGTAGGAGATCATGCTTTTATTGACATAGGTATCCCCAACCCTAACCCCTGTAAATGTCACAGGGAGAAGATAATTGAGCTCATCAGGATCTATGTCTTCATGCATTCTTACTCTGCAGGACTTGAAAAGCCTACTGTGCCAACTCAGTCACCAGGAAGTATTTACACAAATTTTATATGCCAATGAAGTTGAGGCCCTGTCTTGACACAAAAGCTTCCATAGCTGTGGAAAGTCTGAAAAACTTTACTTCAGCCATCCTGTAGCCATACAATATGGTATACAGTATTTACTTACCCTGTGTGTTCTAGGGGCCATAGGATAGATGATACTCACTTTACAGCAAAGTTGTATTAGCCTTAGTGTTGCTCTTCAGCGAATAGCTCTAGGCACTATTTACCGAATGTTATTCTTGATCTGCTATGTATTCAGAATGATTCATTTCCTCATAGTCCTACCCATACAGTATCCAGCTGTATCACAAATATTGACCTGTCATTGCAAAGGGAGGTGAATGGCGGGTAACAGTATTCATTCGTGTGCTTATCCAGTTATCCAGACTGAGAGGCACTGACTCTTGACTTCACAGCGTACTAGGCTTATTTTCCGTCTTTTATAGTCATGCCTGGCTTGGACTTCAGATGCACTGGCACATGCTTACTATTTTTACAAATCATACCTCAAGCTCCTCTGTTGGATTTCAAGAAAGTGAATGAAAAAATTGAAAAACCTGCTTTTAAAATGAATTTCCTATTACATTGCCTCACAATAATTCTGTGGAAGATGCAAGAATCAAGGTCATTTGTCCAAGGAAACATTTCCCTATAATACTTAGGTTAACATTCCTTCCTCTTCTTGATAGTTTATGCTTCAGCTACTGCACATTTTTTAATTGCTAAAACAAAAGAACCAAAGGTTCATTCAGAGCCACTTTTATTCTCCCACCTCATTTCTTCCTTCTCTGAGGTAATTTCGTATTTTCAATGGAACAACAAAACAAAGTCCCTCTTTCCTGACTTTCCTGTTGCCTCATTGCCTTTTCTGTCAGTGCTTTTGTGGCTTGTCACAGAGATGGAACTTTACATCCTCTGTCCAGACCCAATTCTAGACCAGGGTAACAAACATTAGAGGGGGTTGTGAGGCCCATTTTGCTGACATTTGCAGAAAGCAGAAGAATGGTGAAATGCTGCAATCTGGTAATCCATTCTGGTCCACGGACAATGTTCTTTGTTGGGTACATGCACTGTACATACACTTTTGCTACATTTAGTCTCCCGGGTCCTTTCTCCTTCAGCCTGTCTCATTCTGTTCTTTCCCAATCTTTATTCCAGTTTTATCTTTTCTTCATCTTTGGTTAGTCACTGTCTCTTCTCCCCAAGAAGGTCTACTCAAATAGCTGAATTTAGTCTGCATTTGGATCATGAATAAATTTTGCATGGACTGTTTCAGACATACGGATGATCTCTGCAATGCCAAGGGAAATCCTGCATTTCATACCATTCTCTTAATCCCTCAGAAACCAAATGCTATGTGATGTGCTAAACTGTGCTGGCCTGGAAAAAATGAAGCTAGCATACACCTTCCAGCTAAATGGTCTTGGACAAAACCACCTGAATAGCCTTGTTCTCTGATTGTCATACTAATCCCAGTCATGTACACTCATAGCCTCTCTAGGAACAAAGTGCCTCACTGTCTTTCAAACTCTCATTTACTTGCTGCCAAATCCACTCTTTCTGTTGTTGCTCAGCCCGTCCCTGTTCCCTTCTGTTGGTTCCTACTCCCAGTATTCACTTTTCCACTCTTTCTGGACTGTTTTCTGAACCTCTTTGTTCAGTTCTCCTCCCAGAGCTCCTTACCAGTTGTCCCTCTCCTTTTACCTTGTTTCTTTTGCCCCTCCTTCCTTTCTAATTCCTTCCACCTCTTCCAGTGGTTCCTTGTCTTTGTTTTTAGCTTAACCATTCACACCCTCCTTCATTGCTCCCTCTCCTGTCTCCATGCTCACCTATTCCTCCATAGCTGCTGGCTCTCTGTCTCCTCACCAGTACCCAGGCCCCTTCTCAAACTCTCCTGTTCCAGCTTCTCCCTAGCTTGTTACCCCGTGCCAACAAGTCTTTCATCAGGGTCTGGTTAAAATCTCTTGTCCTAGGTCTCTTCTCCCCACAGCCTTAGCAGAAAACCAATCAAATGTTTGTCCCTTGATTCGGACAGGTATTTGACCACAGTCAGCTTCAGAAGTGAGACCTGCTGAGCCCATAGGGACAATAGACTACTGCTTAGCTCTCCCACATGAGCATTCCTCCATCTGATGCACATCCTGCAGCACAAGGCTTGGTGTTACAGACCTACACCTTCTCAAGTGCGCTGTCAGACTGGCACCTGCATTGTCCATCCATAGAAAGGGGCTGAGAGGGAACAGAATATGCCCAGTTGGTTAATATCAATGACACATTTTTCAAAACCTTGACCAAGAATGGAGAGTTTTTCCTGGGGAAAAAGGGCACATCTCTAACACAAAAATAATTAGCCTGCTAAGTGTCATGTTCCACAACAGCAATGCAGAAGACATTCTTGTGTCTGATTTTAGTTTCTTTTTGCATGCTCATAATCAGAAACACGTTCACCATTTTGACTAAAAATAAAAAAGGAAAGAAGAAATATTCAGATTGTGGCAGACACTTCCACTCAAAAGGTTAAAGTTTTGAAAAGCTAAAACCATTTCAAAATAGGTCTTATTTTAAGAAATTGCAAGCAGCTCATGCTACCAAAATAAAACCCAACATCCTTCCGATGTGTTAAAAAGGCTCTTTTCAAAGGGCAGTTGAGGGATTGGAGAACCTGTCCTGAGGAAAAAACCCATGGTATTTAGATAGTCACCCACCATTTTCTCTGTCCCACATACTTTGCCCTCCCAGGGGAACAGCACTGAAATTCTTGCGCTGACTGGAGGGAGTGCAGGAAGAGATGAAAATCACCGAGCCTATGGAGTCACAGAACCTCTCCCGCATGTTCTTGCACAGTTCATGAAATATAGGCAGGACTGCAGCCCTCTATTCAGATAACTCAGCAATTGCCTTACATCATTTGGGAGCACCACTCACTGCAAAAGGCTCTAGGATAATGTGGGGTCATGGCTGTCTACTTATCATCAACATGGCCTTAAGATACAAATATTTTGTAATAAAAACCAGCTGGACTCAGCTATAAATAAAAGATCCAGCAAAAGCTGTCTATACTCTCATGCATTGGTATTCTGATAATGCTGAAGTAAATGAGATGTCTACAATTGCCATAAGTGGACTATAACTCCAGGTAGTCAACTTCCACTTACAACAAAACTGTAAAAGAGAAAGAAACTAGATGATAAGGAAATCTGCTCTGCTCCTGACAGGTACTACAGCTGAGATACCATCATTATGGACAGTTTGGTTCATTTGAAGTCAGCTTCTTTTATTTACAGATGTCATACATCAAAATGTGAAAGAAGTGGTTTTGCCACTGGCTTCTGTTGAAATTTTCTTCTTTGAAAAAAACATAACGAACCACCTCAAGGTACATTTCCCTTCATCTTTCTATCCATGCAGAACTCTCTGCAGCCAGAATGTTTAATTATTTTTATGACCATTTTCCTTAATTTAAGAGGTGATGAACTATTAGGAATGTTTCCAAAAAGTGTCATAAAACTAGTGTTGTCAGTGCCATGATGTAGCATGCAAAATTTTAACATGATGCCAGCGACTGCAGAAACATTTGAAACAGAAGTAAAGAGGTGACCTGGGACTTGCAATCAACTGTAAATTTGTTTATGCTGAGAGCACTCAGCCATAATCTCACAGCTCACATTGTACAGATTCCTAAATGAAACAGAAATTATTGTACCTAAGCTCTGTTTCTGTAAAGAGCTGAATAAAAAAGCCGTGATCCTAATGCTTCTAAAATGCTTTTCAGAGCAGATATTGCAAATGAGGTAGAGAGAAAAATAGTATTCTTATTACTGTGGCATAATCTGTTTTCTTGATTTTTCTGACAACATACTATAATAATTAAAGATGTAGAGTAACACATTTTGTTAAAAGTTATCCTCTCTACCTCGCTGAAATAGTTGGGCCTTCATCTGTTGCCTGTATGTTATATATTCATTTACTCACCCATTTATATCTGTCTAGGTTACTGCGAGCACGGCCACGCAGTAAGACCATTTTTACAGGGCAGAATTTTTCACTTTTTTTTTTTTCATGGGCCACTGCAGAATCAGCTCTACAGGTATGCCAGGCTGAAACTGCACATCTGTGAGCCCAGGAGTAAGACCTTTGAAACGAGATATCTGAATTAGGAATCCAAAGCACAACTGCAGAAGAAATGAAGAACTTAAATCCAGGCACTTAAATCACTTGGACATTTCTGAAATTTTTATGCAAAATCTCCCTTTTAAAAGAGTATAATCTACGAAGCATGTTTATGAGCAAAGGATTCCTATGCTAACATCTAAACCAAAAGATCATTAACTCACATAAATGTACAACTGGTCAGTCACTATGAATCTCTGCAAGAATACCATGCAATGGAAAGGTTTTGCTTTTTTTCATTTTTTTCTCTCCTCTCTCAAAACCGAATAAAAAAAACCCCATTCACTTAAGAAGCGATTGTCTGTAAACCTTTGAAGCCAAGGAGGGTGACAGCAAGGGCAAGAGGCTTATTTCAAGGGTCACATTTCATTTGCATAAGCAAGTAACCATAGGGCACTGTGGAATGTCTGTAAATGGATTTCATTACAGAAATTCAGCTTAAAGGGACTATAAATAATCCTCTGACAAACATTGTATATTGCTTCAAGTTCTTCTGTAATAAAAATATTTTAGTAACACAACAATCCGTGAAAGCAGGAAATGAAACGGGAGGAGCTGCACATCTTCCCCTTTTCTCTCTCAGGGCAACATTATATTGTAATATGTTTTAGGGGAAAAAATGTGATATTCATATTATTCTAGCAAAGTAATCCTACAAAAACAAGGTTATATAATTCTATATGGCTGAGATAGGGTGGCTAAACAACTACCCAGATCTTTAGTAGCTCTTCTCCCCTGGAGATCATCTGTTCAGCAGCACAGGTGTACAGGCTGCATGGTATTCTGCCCAAAGGAATATTGTTTTCCAAATATATTTGAGTGTGTAAATCTTCTTGGATGAATTTCAGTGGAGAAGCCATTTAAAGTACACATTTTACTGGGTTGACCTTTTTTGGCCATATGAAGAAATGACTGCCAGTCAGTTCAGCCAAAGCATTTAAGCAACTCACTAACTTGGTTCATACTTAATGCCTGTTTGCTTCAGTAGGACTTAGCTATATAGGCAAAAGCTTGCCTAAATGGGGAGGGATGTGCTCACACAATTGAGAGTTAGTATGTATTTAATGCTTTGATGCATTAGTCCCCAGCAGTGTAGGGTGTTCAAAGGTACGTGCAGCTGGGTAGATGGGAGGCCACACATCAAATTTCACTTTATGCACTAAACTTCTGGGAGGGCCAGAAAGTTAGTGAAGCTTTTGCAGTATGTGTAGAAATACATCCACTGCAGTATCCCCTTAAAGAGAGTCGGCTTGCCATCGTCAGAGAGGAGTTTGGGATATTATCACGACTTCACCCACCTTGGGGTACTAGCAAGGAACAGCCCTATTCTGAAGGGCATGGGAGCTCTCCTCCTCACTGGAAGTCACCTCTGGGGAGAGTTTTAGCAGTGCCCCCGTCTAGTAGAAAAGGTCTCACCAAGTAGTCTGTCTGTATTGTTTCTAATAATATACTTGTAAAGAAAAGAAAATCGTAGAGATACTTCTGCAAAAGGCAGGAAGAAGTGGGCCTTTAAAGCAGCAATTTGATCAGCTAATTTCCATTTATGTTAGTTTTTGTTTCATCTTGTTTATCTTTCTAATAAGTACAATTATTCTCACACTGGCATTACTGTTTTCTCTGAAATAGATGTGCTCACACTGAAAAATCCAATTGAATCAGAGCATGTAACGAGAAAATGTAATCCATCGTTATTAAAAAAGACAGCTTACCTTTATCTGGGTGTTAAATAGTACAAATCCATGAGAGTCAGTGAATGTTTTGAAGTAAAAACGAAGGGCATTATGAAGGCTGAAGTGGATTTGTCACTGAATTATATGTCTTACCTCAGAAATGGCCTAATATATGGTTGGGGAAACTATATGTTTAGGGTTGAGAGAAGAGAAAATAAGTCCATTTGCTTGTTTTCCACATTGCCAGAGACAATAAATGACGTTTTAAATATCAGGCTATTTTGTGTAAAATCGTGAGATGACAAGGAAGATTGTCCCAGAAAAGAAATCACAGTTGTTTCACTGTTTATGCCTGAATGCTGATTCTGACTATCTGTGTATCAGGAAATGTAAACCACCCAGCTATAGGTGAAGCTAGGCAGCATGCTCACAGCTACCAGCACAAAGCAGCAAGTTCAGCAAGACAGTGCCCGTCTCCAGCTCTCCAGACGACTTGGTCAAATCACTCAACCCTTTGCCCTTTGTTAGCATACTAGTGGAAAACCTGCCTGTGAACGCCTCTTCTGTAGGTTCAAAACCAGCTCTTTGGCAGCTCACGATTTACGTAAACTTTTTTTCCCCAGTGTCCTTAAACTATGTAGCCTCACTCAAAATATTTGACAGATGTAGAGAAATATTTATGTGTTGTTTAGTTTTTTCTGCGTACTAAGGATTATACTCCATGGTTGCTCAAGGGAAGACTGCTTACTCCTAATCTGAATCGCTCGGCACCCGGGCTGACTGGCAAGGGATGGATTTAGATGCAAAATTCAAAGAAAACAGGTTGTGTATTTCTGTACTTATCCACTCAAACACTAGAAGCAGCTCTAATAACTTCAAGAGAATGACATTTAGGTCTCCTAGATCAAGAAAGAGCAACATAACGCTGAACTTTGCTTAGGACAGGGAAGAAGCATATGCTCAAGAGTGAGTGGGAAAAGTTCTCTCTATTGGAGAAAACCTCATTTCTCATCCCAAGGATCTTTAATTCTAAGGTCTTTTCCTCTCAATCATTTTTTTCCCCCTGCTAATATATTTTCTCTGCTCCTGGTAGAAATAATATAGGATAAAGATCCATAGAAATTTCTTTGATATACAGCCATTTTGGAAGGTAGAAATGGTTTCCCATTGAGATAAATGAATATTAATTAAAAGAGTAATTTTGCATTGCAATATTCCAAATTATTGCAATTTACATATTCTACAATATATTTCTGCAATTTATCTCTGCAATTTATCTAGAAGACAGGTACTCCTACTGGTGACAGGATTCTCCCAACTCTTTAGAATTTTTACAGAGAATTCTAAAATTCATTTAACTAGGGAAAAGAACAACTAAATATTATCTTTTCTGTGTGTCCAGTGTCAAAACCACTAATGAAACTTTTAGATTATCTGGAGCAGTGATTTCTCAACGGAGAATAGATGGCTGCAGCCAACTAGGAGGTACAACAGGTGCTAATATTTGGGTGGCAAACTGTCCTTTTGACCTCTAAAACAGGGTACAACATTGTATCCTGTGTTCATTATGACAGTACAGAGGGAAAAATGCACGACTCAAAACTGAGAGAACCATCTCGTAGAAAGGCAAGATAATGAACATAACCATGACAGGTTGTTACTCCTGGACCTTTTTAAGATCTTCCAGGCACAGGAACATCTATATTGCCAAAAGGCAACTTGGACACTTGTCCTTGTTGGGCCTGGGACTGTATTTGACACACCATCATATGCCACTCCCTCTTTAAAAAGCTATTTGATTTCATTACTGTTGTCTGTGAATTAGAAGGGGAAAGTGTATGTGGCACGTGCATCTGCAGAGGGAATGGAGTAAACTGATTTTTGAAGGCAGATTGCAACAGTAAGGCTGGGGATCTCTGATTTAGAGAACAGGAAAAATTGAGAAGGGGTGCAGAGCTAATGTGATCAAAGAAATCGTTTTGTTAAAGCACGATCAGCTCATGGACCATTTAGAAAAAACAGGCAAATAGTGGTCAATTGTTCCCAATGAATTATTCACCCTGTTCTGTTGGAACACCACGATCCTGGAATGCTAAATTAGGAGGTAATCAGGATGCAATCTCTCACTCCTCCTGTTCGGCATTGCCATTGACCTTATTGTTAGAGAAGCTGTATATGGATACAACACAGAAACAGCAAAGCTTAAACAGTATACCAAAATATTTAGGTTTTAGCTAGCAACATATCTCCTATAAGTAACAATCATCAGACAAACAACGATCAAAATACTCTGTAACATTTAAAGAAAGATGAGGTTAATCATTAGTTATGAACAAAACAAATTCAACAAAGTTAGCGATTCCTCTTCCAGGCATTTGATAGCAATATCAATACACTGGAGATAAGTAAATCCATTTAAATTCTTAGTAATGGGCAAGTCTGAGGGAATAACTAGGAAAATATGTAATGAATCTGCAAGGTAAGAATCACTGGAGAGTTCAACAACTATTTAATCCCAGAAATCATCTAGAAGAAAGAAAGGATGATCTCTTACAGAAATAAAATGCCCACCACGGTGGTCTTTGGTTGGCTAAGGAGACCCTTCATTGAGCAGGGTGCACAATGGGGAAACTAGTGGGACTTAACAATGCACGGGATTTGCAGGACACACAGACCAGCAGAGCATTATTTGTGTCCTAGGCAGTGTTGGATTGTCTCAGCAGTATCCAGCACCAGGTACCAGGAGTCCCTCAATACTATTCCTTCATGTAACTTTGGTAGAAACTACACAAGGTATGTACACAAGATGATGCTTTTCAAGACTGACCTGCTGTCCTGCCTAGACTGAACTGTTCTGTATTCCTAAAGCCTGTGTTTCCTATTTTAAAGGTCTTATTCCTAAATATCACTGTTTTTTTCTAGAAGCTGCAAAAAGCCTGAATTTGGATTTTTAGGAATACAGAAGCATTCTGTGTGTTTCTCTAGGAAACATTACCATCAATTGCCAGAAGGTACTCCCTCTTTTTGGAGCCCCATCTTCAAAGTTGATGTAGACTCCCATCCACACTTTGCCTTAATCCTAAGAAAAGTGAACACATTTCTATTTGCGTATTGACAGAACAGTCTTTAGAGGGATAAGGTTTGCCTATATAAATCCCAATCAGCTTAAAGAGTTGATATCTTTTCAGACAGGTGTATCACTGTGGTTCTACCTGAGCAAAGTTTCTCACTTTAATAGGATCTACAAGCACACACCTGAAGCAAACCAGGCTTACCGTCAAGATGTCATCGCTTACCTCTGCTAGGTAGGCTTAGAAGTAAAGAAATTATTTTAATTCTGTTCCTCAAAAATAAAATAGTAACCTGTCACTCAATTTGTTTCTTTTCTCATTTCCATGCACTCAAAGGCTCTTTGGGAAAGATGTTGCACAAAGTAGTCTTTTCACAGGGGAAAGAAATGTGCTCCAAAGAAACATGTGAGACCTTTGTATGTGAACATATTTGTGCAAACAGGAAATGGCAGCCCAACCATATACCCAACATGAAGGTATACAGCAGTCAGCCCCCCAGTCTCCACTACAACACATCTTGCCCAAATCTCACTTTCCCTAAATTGTACTCTCATGTCAAGCCATCTCTTGGAGAAGAAATGGGGCAAAGTTGCTAACCTCTGCTAATCTTCAGTTCTCATGGCTGTGCTGTTCTGCCAGATTCTGTTTGGATAACCGGCTTCAGCTACTGATTCAGCAGAGGGCTTGCTCTGTTGTGAGAGTATGGTTACATGCTCCCAAATACTCCTGGATTTGGAAAGCAAATAAGCTTTACTCTTTTCTGCTGTCTGCTTGCCCATGTGTCTTTGTGGAGTCAGGTTTTCTGCTTTACAATCAGTCTCCTGCTGGGTTCTGTAATTGGGCTTCCAGATAAAATAATCTGGAGCAAATAATAGCTTGGAAGGAGTTCTTAATCTTCATTTTAGTGTTGTATCTTAAGAGCACCTTTTCCTTTTCAGCTCCTGTGATCAAGGCAAACTTCCCAACATTAGCTCAGATATTGTTCTACCAGCATATATATAGCATACATGAGCAGCAATCATAATTACTAATTATCACCTATAATACCTTAATTATAAGTAGAAGCTCATGTCTTTGAGGGAATAATAGGTAAAAAAATATGCTAATTAGAACTATTTTTTCCCTTTGTGTTAAATGGTGGAGAAGAATTTTATGTAATCACATANGACTCTCTGACTTCTTAGACTTCTTAGACTCTCTGACATCCTTAGCATACACACTGAACAGACATCTGTTCACAGCAATTTAGATGCTGGACCCAAAAGTACCCATTTTTTCCACGTTTGAGCTTTCCACAGTTGCTTAAATATAGTAAGTTAACATTGCATTCATTTATCCATCCAGCAGTCCTAAGAGTAGTTTTATATTATCTGTTCCAAGGAGAAATCACACTATGTTCTTAAACCAGTAACTAAATTCATTAGTCGACACTAATTTCTTTTTAATAGCCTTCTCTTAATAGATTTCTTTTACCTATCTACTATACCCTAGAGTAAAAATAAAGTAAAAGACTAGCAGGAAAACATGCAATTCAACATTAGAAAAAAACACAGTGTAGAATCTGCTGCCTCTGCAACTTGCTATGCTCGTAATATGTGGTGCAAAAGAGGAAGTATAAAGGCAAACATAGGAGGACATCTGCCTACTTGGATATCTTTTATTGCAATTTAATTATCAATTAAGAACAGTTTAAGAAACTTATATTAGCTATTGACCTTGATCTTTTGTCTCTGCATACTATTAAGGAATTCAAACCACATAACACTGCAGTTATCAGTTTTATGATAAGGGTATATATAATGCATTCTTTCTATCTGTTAGGTATAAACCTGTTCCATGTAAGATTTTCCATGTAAGCATATCTCCTGTGGAGACATCCATTAAAGGACTCATAGGTAGTAAATTAAACCTGACTTCAAAGACGACCCTTCCTCAGACAAATTAGGCTACAGAGATAGAAAAGGGCAACAGCAATCATTAATCTATTGAAGGCCACCTTCTGAAATGTGCTGTTGTTTCTAAGTTCAATGACCACTTCAAGATTAATTGTTCATAATTTTACAATCTGTCTTTATAAATTATGCACTATTAGGTGATAAAATACTGCATACCAGAATCAGTTCTCCATTCTACTTATTCTAGGAAGTCAACTGCTTTAATTCAAAATATATACAAGGGTTACTCTCAACTCCTGAAGTTTAGAAGTTAATTTAAATGAAGTATTTTTGATAGTGAGGTCCACAAAGTCTCCTGTAAGATGTTGCTTGGGTGTAAATGAATTACTTCATAAATTTACTAGGGCTGGTTGTCTCATCATTTGCACCATCACTTAGAGTGCTATGAAGGAGGAAGACCACAACAGTTCTGATTGTATACTAGTCCTTAGCAGAAGATGAAGAATGGGCGTAACGTGTTGTCTGTGTCCAACCTCCAAAATTCTGTTTCATGCTGATGAAAATATGAATGATAGAATAATGTGAAAGATGAAGTCTTGGGTTTATTGGTTGAGATAAATTATCAGTTTATGTTAAACCATAATTTCTTCTCAAACACAGTACCACTCATCTGCAATAAATTTTTAAAAAAATAATTTTTACTATATTTCAGCTTCAAACCTTTCAAAGGATTTTCTCCTTTTTTTTTCCCCTTTTCTTTCTTTTCTAAATGTAGGTCAGTTTTTAAAACAAACCCCTGCTGTTACAGGACATATAAATCTAAAGATTTAATAAAAATGTAATCCTGGAGAAAACTGAGATATCGTTTGTTCATGTATAACACAGAAAGAGAAGACATTTGTTAAAAAATCCAGATCTTCCCTGGGAAGGATCGTCTGTGAAGAGGCACTGAAGTGTCAGGCACATCTCCAACCAAGGCATGAGAGTTGTGTGTTATGAAATGGTTACTTGCCCATGAATGCCTAACATAGGGTCTGGAGTCATGATCAACTTTACTTCCCAGATCAATAAGTGCTTGAGGAAACCTCAGTTATGTCAGTTAATTGGGAAAGGTGGAATGGGAAAAACGACCACAGAAACAGAAAAGGTGAGAACCAGCATTACAAGGTATCCTTCCTCTCATTGATATGTTAAATATTCAAACATATGTTATATTTTAATATATTTAACATTTGTGAATTCTGGTTGCTCAGCAGGATACTCGTTTTGTACACACTTTGGTACAGCTTTGCTGTTTCAGAATTTATTTCTAAATTAAATGAATTCTACTGCCTATAGGTAGCTCAGGCAAAAGGACTGAACTGAAAGCAACAACGAACAGACTCTCACTGCTGAATATTTTATTGTGAATTTGTAAGAGAAGTTATTTACAGAAACACAGCCTCCCTGCTGATTCACTGAGTGAAAAATAAGAATGATAGGTGTCTCCACCGATTTTAGGATTTCACAGGTGGGATGGCAGAATGATGCTAATGTGGACAGTAGAGCATGTTGCAACCATCCTCCTTCCACCCAAAGTTTATATTTTAAAAAGAAAGCTGAAAGCTTGAGGCTTTGAAACAAAAGAGTCTGCAGCTTCCATTTCTTCCCCTAAGTCATGTCAGTGAAAATACAAACAGCCCTAAGAAAACTCCTGTGAATAAAATACTTAGCATAAGTGTTTTCCTAACCTGACTTAGGTCAGTTTAAGTCATTGAAACAGCCACTTTAAAAAAGAAAACTTAACACTTTTCTAGAGACAATTAAATTAAAATATCAGACAACTCTACATACCTAACTGCCCATACAAAACGTACTGAAATCTTTGATTTAAACTATTGCTAGCACCCTGAATCTTTTCCTTTCACCTCCCTTAAAACCTGACTGGTATTAAATTTAATAAGGAAGATGGAGACACAGGAGAATGTAATGAAAATATATCACATCCCAGGCTCGTGAATGTTGGTGAACACTTTAAAGCCAGTGTCATGCGTGTGTGTTTGTGTTGGGGTCCTTTGGCTTGCCTTGGCCTGGCCAAATATTTTCCATAAATACCTTTTCACTCACAAGTAGAAGTTGGATAAGTAAAATTAATAGAAAAATGAGAAGAAAGATGCACAGAGTGCGCTACTGACAAAGATGGGACAGAAAATCCTGTCTCCCAGTGCGCTTTTCACTGGAAGCTCCAGTTTCCCTCTCATTCCCATATATCAGGCAATTTTTTAAAAACTAAGCATTTTAGGTAAATTACAAATGTACTCACATTAGGTTAATTTGCACTTCTTGTAGGTCCCTAAGCCCCTGATGGACTACCAAGTGCTTCCTTTTCAATTCCATTTGGTATTTTGAGTGTGCTGTATTTATTGACAAAAAACCCCTCCAGAGATAGGCAGTTCTATAAAACTTGCCACACATCTGTTGGATTTTTGTTTATGTATTGAAATGTAATTGCGCAACTGGAGAAAAGTGGATTTGTGAGGTGTTATTTTCCTACAGATTACATTTAATAATGTTGGTGTACCCTCCATAATGTATTTGATTAATAATATTTGATCTAAACCCAAATTATGACTTCCCACATATATGACATAACTAATGAACTGTGAAAGGAAAGCTGTTCAGATGGTCACCAATAACCAATGCTTAGTTAATCCTTTAAATAAACCGGAGCTCACAATGTGTCCCTTTGAAGTCATAAATAATGTATATTTTTCTTTTGACTTTTAATAAGCCAGTGGAGTTCATCTCACAGTCTCCAAACACATATATTTTATTATGGGCCTCTGCAGTTTACTTTAATTAGTGTGTCTGAGTGCTTTGGGAGACTTAGCCCTACTGAAAACAAACAGAGTCTTACCATCTATAAAACATTAGCTCCCTTTGGTTTATCCTGATACAGCCGAGGCTCAGTGAGAAACACATGGTGTAAGTAAACACTCATAATTGCATTAGAATTCCCGGGTGTATTGGTAATTCAAGCTCTGTTTCGTGATATTGTTAGAGCAGTTAGAGAAGGTTTACCAATCTCCTCGTCTTCTGGGATTTCATGAAATTCCATTTGGAGAGAACTTTAAATGACAAATCTAATAGAAACAGCACCAGACAAAACAAGCCACAGAAGGAAAAGGAAGCACACTGCTAAAAAACCCCCCTGGTGCAAGTGCGTTTTGTCAGGTCTCTGAAATTTCTCATTCTCTAAGCTCGTTGCTGATGAGTTAATTTTTGCGTAAGGTGGATATGCCTGTGTCTTCTTCCACTGCCCTCTGCAGAACTTTCAGTCCAATGTGTCAAACAACCTGATATTCCTATTTCTCAGCTAATTTTTCCAGAAAATGATGCAGTCAGCTTCAAAATGAAACATATAAACTAAAATGAATAATATGGTTTTAGCAGTACGTTGAATGACAACAGGCACGTTTTTTAAGATAGGAAGAAATCATTGTTGAAGGCTTTTCACTGTAAGGAGGATTCAAGTACTAGAAAATCCTCTGCATGCCTATAATTTGCAATTTCTTTTTACAAAAGAAATAAAGCATCCTTATGAAACAGACTGAATAAAAATAGAAGCAGACTAGTTTAACTGTAGAAAAATCCACAGCTATTAGACTTAAACAAATATTATTGAAATTAATGTCGGTAATCAAATTTCACTCTACTTAGGCTCTTATCCCAAATCCCACATGTTCTATCTCTGCATCTTCTGGAGTTCTAATGCAATAATTTTAAAGAATAAAATGTTGACTTCTGATATAATGCTGATGTAAACATAGTGTGACTGCTTAAACAGCAGGATTACAAATTCACTATAAAATCAATTACATGGGGGTTTACTGTTTGTCTGAAAAAGATATTTTAAAGGTACACTGCTCCGGTATTTCTATAACAAAGTTTTCCAAACTACAAAAGGTCTCCTCTAAACAAGGATTTTCAGCAATATATGACTTAGTAGCTTTATGGAAGAGTAGAAACTTTTATAGAAAAACTATTGTAGAAACTTCTATATATATAAAATACCCCACCATTTTCATCCAATTTTCAAATGTCTGGGATGATATTTTTACATAAAGGATGGATGGGGGCCAAATTGCAATGCCTACCACTAACAAGTACTACCCGTCATTTTTCTTGTACTCTCGCTACTCATGGAATATAGAAATAGTTATTTCATTAAAGCGCTAAACAGTTCTGACAAGTAAAATGAAAAGACATTTAATTCTGCTGTCTGACGCTTGAGATCCTCTTGAATCATTTGCACCTTTGAACTTGTACAAGCTGCTCCTTCTATATTTACTGGCATTTATTTTAGCAGTGGCTTTATTGGCCATTATGTCTCTTTGGTTTGCACCTTCTGTTTTTGCTCTTATAAAAACTCCCCTCTTAAACCTGTTAAACATTTCAAAATCTAGTAGTTTCCCTCCAGGATGTTTATAAATCCATGCCATTGTTTTCTATTACAACGATCAGTGCAAACAGAACACCATCAGCGAGTGGCCTGAGCGAGGCTTCCCGTGCTGTCCCAGAGGGAGAGAGGGGATGAGCTGGGGCTCTGGGGTTACCTGCGAAACAGCGATGAGCTCCGCTGGGCGAGTCTTGCTGGCACCCCATGCTGCCACAGTAGCTGTAGCTTCCCCTCTTGTGCTCTGGAGCCCCAGAGCTGATTCGGAGGTTATAATCTGAAGGCGTGAACAAGAACTCACTGCTCACTTTCTCCTTAGAAATGCTAAGCCACTTGTTAGCTGTAGTCCACACATGCCGAGCACAAGTTTGTAAGATTTACAGCTGTATTTTAAGGTGACATTTTGCTCACCCTGCGACCTTTTCAGCGGGGAAACGATATGGAAATGCATCTTTCAACCATGTTTCTGCCTCTGGAAAATCAGACTTGAAAATCATCAGCTCTGTCACCACGGTATACAGTTGCTCTAAACAACATTCTTTGCTGTGGAGAATCTGGCCCAAAATCTACACCAGTTCCATGTATGAATTGTGCTAAGTGCCCATGACTAGATGAATTCAGCTTGTCCTTAAACACCGATTAAACTTACATAAATATACAACCTCTGACGCTGAGACTCTAGCAAATCTGCAGTACTAATAAGGTTTGCTGAAGCTATAATTCTAAACCCCTCTGCATGGAATATTTCCTCTTTATTATACTCATCTACAGAAGTTACGCTGAAATTAAAAAAGGACAAACCAAACTCCAGTATGTCAAAACACAGCGTACTTATAATATTAAATAATTGAAACTATAAGTAAATATATACAGTGTCCATAAAATTGAATTATCAGGCAAAGGATAATTGGGGTTTATTTAAACTGTGATTGACTCCATTCATCTGTTATTCCAGTGGATATATAAAGATAAATTACTTCTCAGAATTGAGACACAACCCTTCTTTTTTTTTTTTAAAGATATTTTTCTTATCAGGTTTTCATTAGACAAGGCAGCCTGCTTTATATGTTTGTACAATTTAAGTAGGCTCTTAGTCTGTTTGTTAATACATCATGTTTATTTAAAACTCCTGAAGGAAGTTATTAATCTGTCAAAACTTTAAAGATTTGAAGCTGATAAATAAATGAACAATGCTAAATAATTCTTTGTGTTGTCTACAAAAACACAAAACAAGTCTTACTGTTCTTCTCTAGAAAGTGAAGCCTGGATTGCTTAGAAATTACTCAATATTTGCCCACACTACCCAAGTGCCAAAGTCTGCAGTGGCTGATAAATACACCCACTGGCTTAAACAAGGTGCCTTTCTGACTAGAAAGGTTGTTCAGGAATCAAAAATATGCTTTAATCCAATTTTCAATTTCATATCACAAGAGGTGCTACAGAACGATTGCCATTTGCAAAAGAAAAATACAAGCACAATTGAAAGCTGAATCTCTAATCCTTCTGCCTATGGCTTAGAACTGGAGCCAAAAGAACTATTGCCTTAACAGGTACATTTCCCCCGAGGGGAAGCACACCCTCGACCACCTAGCTGGTGAAATAGAGATGTTCGGGTGTATCAATGGCCAACAAATTGTGTGTTGGTTCCTGACACAAAAGACTAGAATTAGTGGGTGGCAAATGCGAGCTCAGTTTTCTGACAGTGGCTGTTTCCGCATGGTGGCAAATCAAACAGCGTTATTTTTCAGCCCCTGTCTCGTGCAGCCCAGTCACATACTGGGCCGTGAGAAAATCTGTGTGTGAGTAACTGACAGTTGTCCAAAGAGGCTTTTGAAAGTGATTGAAGGGCAATGTGAACTGTTAACCACTAATTAGACTAATTAATAGTAAGGGTGGATGACAGCTATTGCAACAACCCTTACATTGTGTCTCACTACCTGAATGAAATGCGGCTATTAAAAATTTTGATCTGCTAAGACGGAATCTATTACTTTAATACCAGAGGAGTGTGGGCTTAAAAATATTTTCTCCAATTCACTGAGGGCCTCCCCTGTCCTGGAAACATTTTGCTCACCAGTAGTAACTCAGACATGGTAGGTGAGAGGTTTACTTCCTTTCAGCGCAAAGCATTTTTTCCTTGGATCTGGTTCCTCTACAAGATAAAACTGCAACTGTTTCTATTTGTCCAGATTAACAGACAGACCATTACATCTTGTTTTAACATGGCGCAATTTTCCATTTTTCATACAATCTCTGGTAGAAACAGAGTGTGAATAAGATTCTGTGACCAGGCTTTGGTGTAGACTTCAGAGCGCTTTCTCATGGCAGTAACTGTGAGCGCTATCAGACCTTCTCCTAGATACTACAGCATGGATCCCTTATGACTCAACAGTGCCACTATCAAGTCAGGAATATCTCACTGCAAGAAATGGCATCAGGTGGAGCTGGCATTGACGACTTCTCTTGCAACATTTGTCATTTTTTAAAGCTCTATCTCAACACGAGAGAACCTTAGCTGTCATTTTAAAATGTAAGTTACTACCCTCTGGCTTCAGGACAAAAGCTTGAAAATGCAAACCTTAAAGGTTCACAAATTCTTTTTTATTTTTTTGTAGTCTATTTATTGTTCTCCAGTTCTGGCATTAGCAATTTTGTTATGACAGTGAAAGAAGCAAAACATACAAACTTGGCTTGTTTCAGGAGACAGAAATAAAATGAATCAAATATAGTGAAAATTAGTTCAGCTCCATGTATTATCTTGATTACTCATTACAGAACTCCTAATGCTATCTGGATATCCACAATTCAGGTACAAAATGTAGTCAATATCACACAACTTTTGAAAAAAATACACTGCAAATTTTTTATATGACAGATTGTTTCTTTCCTCTCACAAAGTGTCTGTAAAGAGATTGCCAGTTTTTTAAGCTTCCTTTATTTTACAATGATTACTAATTCTGTGCATAAGCCTTAGGTTGTAATTATTAACTACCATTATTTCAAACTGAGGTAGTAAACAGGCCTGTACATGCTGAGTTGTGATTGCTCTCATTTCACAATGCAATTTCCTTCCCCGATTCAATAGTCATAACTCTGACACAGAAACTCTGAAGATGGTTTAATTGCCCAGGAAGAGGCATAGAGGACCTCAGGCAGCATGAGAGATTTCATTCTTATACTGCCTTTCTCCCCTTTGGGACTGTACTGGCCTTTGCCATTACACCTGCTCTATCAGATTTACTTACTGAAGAGTTAAAGTAACATTCTCTCTCAACAATTCTTAGGAAATAACAATTAAATCCCAATGTTATAAATATTCACCGTACTCTTAATTCTAGGCAATTCACGCATGTGAATCCAAAAGTGGAGCCATTTCAGAATGACAGTATTCTTCACCAAAGTTGTTTTGGTGGAATTAGTCAGCAGTGAGACTCGGGAATGTGATGTCATACTCAGTCTAGATTGTGCATTTTCTGGGGTAGCAAGAACTTTGTTATTTGACCTCAAAGCCATATTTTGCTGTTGCATAAATAAATTCTGTGGCACTTCAGGGTCAAATGAGTATGATCTCTGCATATAATGCAGAAAACAAAGCTCACTCAATTCAATTGTGGTTCATCTGTGCTTGGCAGTGCCTAAGCCACAAACTTACAGGATGAGTGCAGTTCACAGAGTCTTTGAATCCCTTCCAACAATTCAGGCAACTGTAAAATATTCCTTTTCCCAATGAGGCACATTTTGATAGGATCCTATTAAACAAATAGAAAGGAGTAAATCAAAGTAGAATCCATTCCCGTGCTCTCCATCTGATAAAGGACAACTGCTCATATCATTCTTTCCAGTTTAAGGAGCACATCTGTTCAAACTAATGTCTCCCATGCCAGTTCAAACTACCTTAAGATTTTCTTTAATTCAATCATTTTTCATTCACATGTCCGTAAACAGGCATCTTTCCTGAATGTTCGTTGCTGCATTTTACTGTATGTTCATACGTACATATAAATCCACTTTTTTGTACACGCTGTCTGAAATAGATGTTTCGCCTCCATTATATCTACATACATCTACAATTACTTATACACGCAAAGAGCCATAACTCTATTAAACTGACAAACTAAATTTATCCTGTGCTTATTGAATTGGCTTATTAGACATAACCATAACACATTCCTAGATAAGAAGGGGCATTGGCTTGGCCTGGTTAAAGGAGTGGTATTTTTCAGTTATTTTAACCTGACAACGCTTTCAGAACAGAATAATGTGTCAGTTCTCTCAAAATGAAGGCTTCCAAATGTTATGTAGGCAGCACACAACTCCTTTCCCAAGTTAAGATTTTACTGATTCAGACAACAGACACTGGAAGATATGCTCCAGTCTATTTCCAGAAAGACTACTTCCGAAACTTATGAAAATGGCTTAGGCTTTATCAACAACAAATGTAAATTAATAGCATACTTTATGATTCTGGACAAATACCAGCACAAATAAAATCCATGGGAATATTATCACTCATTTATCTGGGATTGGAATGTGAATTTCCCTCACAGAACGAAACCATCTGCAAATCCTGGGGCATTCATACCCAGGCAGAGGGTCTTGCAGTGATTTGCAAACACACAGACTCTGAACTCTTTCACCTTGTAATTTTTTTTCACATTTTACAGATGGGCGTACATAAGGAAGTTAAAGGCCTAATGCAGAATAGCATTTTGACACTGTAAGTAGGTGTTAAGTGAAAGTTAATAGGATCAAAATCTTTGTGAGCTGTTGGTTAATTGGCACAGTTTACTAGTTTTTAACCTGTAATTTCTGAAAGGATTGAGACAGTAGGCCCTTTTGTAGAAGGCATTCCAACAGAGTGCAGCATTATCTATTTCTTAACAAAAATAAGTTTACTAAGCAGACACCTTGTCCAGATTGCAGACAATCTAGAATCATTTCCCACCATTCTGAAGAGATCCAGTTCTGGTGCCGAGAGACTCTAGGGAGGGCTGCTCCCTGCTCAGTGTTTCAGTGTCTCCATATCTTGCTTGGGGCACTGTCCATGTCTTGTGGCATAATCCAGGCTTTTGGATTCAGCTTTTGCAACCAAACATGCAAAAATAAAGTATTACATCTCAACTGTGCTTATAAGCCTTTCCCTAAGGTTTCATAGCCAGCCAGTGATAAGGCAAGAACTTAAGCCCACACTTCCTAGTAAAAAACCCTGTTTTCTAAGTTTTCTAATGTTATGATCTCTAAAAGGCCTCTTCCTTACTCTGTGCTCTAAGCGCTAGGCTTCAATGCTTTCTATCATCACATACCAGAAATCCACACGGAAGTATTCCACTGACTTCATCAAGCTGAGCTACTAAATACAGCAATCATTCTGATTTTCCTTCAGACACTTGGTTATGCCACACTGGAGTTGGTACGACAAAATGTAGAGTATTCAATAGCATTTCTAGCTTGGAATTGGAAAACTCATCTGCTTCCTTTTTTTTTGAACAGGCAGAAGTCTTGATAGAGCTCATGTAACAAGTTGAACGCTATAAGGATGAAATTTACAGCTGACTGGGGATATGGTCCCAGTACATAACTTGTAGTAAAATCAGAGCTATATCTACATGAATGGTTATACTGGGTTTCTCATATGTTGTTTCTGATTCAAGTAGGAAGTTACATATTAGGTTTTTTGTTGCTAATTTACTGAATAAAATTAGGTCCTCTAGAGGTTGCTGGCAGAATTTCAAATACTCAAGGCTGTCCATGTTATAGTCTGTACCTTGCAATAATGATCTGACTTGTAATTTTGAAGACAAATACACTCCACCAGAGAGAGGGAGTGGGAATATGTCCAGTGTCTGAAGTTTGCGGAAACTCTTTCACAATGTTTTTTTTTTTTATTTTGAGAGCGGAACGGTGTAGAAATACCTCAGGGTATGCTGTGTATCTCCCATTTTTTTTTTTGTGATTTACAACAGCAATAAGCATAGCATTCCTGGAATATTAACAGAAATATTCAGATAATGACTTGGGTAATAAAAGGGGTGATTTTATCCTTTGCTCACTGTGGACATCACTGTCATTAGACTGCTAAGGTGTTGAAGTAAAGAAAAGAAGACAGAGGTAAACAATGAAAGGAAAAAGGAAGCGGCATGTTCAATGCAATACGTAACTGCAAGACTTGGGACATCAGTGAACAAACTGCTGAATTTTTATGAGACAGTTTAAGAAGTAAACATCCTCAGCAATCTACTATATTTCCATAGCTCAGGCATCAGAAAGGAGAGCGTTCAGCTCAATCTGATCTTTCAGCTCAGGCTGTCAAGGAAAATGGCTTTTGGCTGGGGGCTGAAATTTGTGCTGAGGTGCTGTGGCTCAGCTGGCTTTCCTGGGTCAGAGGTTGCCTCAGAGAGGTGGAAAATGGGTAATACTAGCTATAATATTTGCCAGAGTTCACCTCTCATTCCTCAGAACACCAGGTAAACCAACAAATCATAAACCACCGGTGCTGTCTGTAAGAAGTGGCAGTGTTTTTATATATCCAAATATATGAAGATTAGATTATACCTTCACTTAAAGGCAAGTAAAAGGGGGATAAAATATTTCTTTCTGCTCTCCGCAAGGCAATAAAGGAATCATGGTAATTCCAAAAAGCCTGTCTCTCTCACCTTTTTCTGAAATGTTTAATATTTCTTAAGGCGTAATGCCCTTCTAAATAAAATCAGGGGTGATTCTAGGTAGTTCTAGGTTGGTATAGCTCAATTTTTCCTTCAGTCTATCAGCCTATACACTACAGTTATCTAGAGCCTGCTAGACAAAACAGAAATTACATCTCAGCAGGTGTCCTCAAGGTACAGGAACAGAGCAGAGCCTGAATGATTTAAGGAGCTGCGTGAAGAATAACAATATGGATGGCACAGCAGCAAAGATCGGAGTAGACTCATCCCTGAATTTGACTGCTTTGTATTTGAGTGAGGCTAGTTTACTGAAATTACAATTCAAGTTACTCTACTGAAGTATCAAAAGCAGTCCTGACATCTAAATGTCAGTGATGTTCATGTGATATTTCTAGTTCACATTGACAGGTATTTTGAACATGTGCTACACTTCAATCCCCATTGCGATGTCAACAAAGGCATGCAGAAAATAGAAATGTCCACAGAAGGAGAGAAGTTAAGTTTTAAAAGGGATATCAGCATTTCTAGGAAGACTTTTTTAATCTCCTTTTGATGAATTCCAAGCCTAGGAGAAGCTATCAATTCCCAAAGCTAAGAGAAATCATGTGAAACACAAACATTTTGTTTTGGAAATTCATGAAAGATTCAGTCTGAAGTTTTTTACTTAAATTCATGTATATTAGCGTTGGATTTTTTTCCCTATTTGCTTTGAGGAAGCAGTAATTTCTTCATTAAGATAAAAAGATTATAGTATTAAAAGCCTTTACTTGAAAGAAAAGAGGAAACATTTAACATGAAGAAAGCTTTAAACCTTTTGAGATTTCATGCACTCTCCAGTAAGATGAAAGTAACATTTTTAAGTCTTAGGCTCACTCAGAAACATTTTGAGGTGTGCTGTTACCACATTTCATAAGCTTTTTGCACTCCAGAGCCATTTCAAATCTTATTGTGGCATGTTTGGCAATACACTTAAAAGATTACCACTTAATCTAGTTAAGTAAGTTTGACTTCAAGCAAGTGTCTATCTGTCCATCCAGCTGCTTATTACTTCTTGTTTCTTTGGAAAAGAAAGGAAATGAAAATCATTGAAGAAAAAATGAGACAACAAAGCCTGATCTTATTCAGTTTTTCTTGCAGCTGTGAATTTTACTAGACAGACTTGTAGTCCATCCAGTAGATGGATTATTGCTGTTAATTCCAGTGGGAGCAAGCCTGTTTCCGGAATGCTTAATTTTCTATGGTTGACTTTATTTTAAATGAAAAATGTTTCTGGCTTTGAAGAACAGAAGTCAAAGAAAGTTTTGCCCTCAAGTTCAAAGGCTGCCTAATAGAATCTGACATGCCACATTTCCAGTTACAGTGAGGATGAAGAGAGGAGGTAGAGATGCCCTTTAAGGAGGTGATAGGGACCTATAGGTATAGCAGTCATCTTTATGTGACAGAGGAAGACATACCCCTCTGCCCAGCAATCTTCTTACTTGCCATTCAGAATGTAACTCTACCTAATCCCGATCTCAAATATGCTATCAGTTAGTGTAGCTCATACAAGTTTGGAGTCTATGGATAACCATACAGATATTCTACACTTGTACCCAGAAACAGTAGCCAGCTTGGGTCTGAACTTCAGATCTTCCAGTTTCTCATGCAGTTTGCTAGATAACTCACTTTTCTTTTTGCAGCATCAGACTTGCAGAGACAGAGCTCTAATGAAAGACAGAAAGTAAATGAGAGAATAAAGACAGCGACAAGATGTACTAGAAAATGGAAGTAAGGTTTTATCAACTGCCTTAACTCTAGCATTTCTAAAATTTTCACCTTACATTCTTCTGTAGAGTCATTAATTTCCTAGGTTTTTGAATTGAAAAAGATAAGTAAAGCTTGAAAAGATGACAGTGGTGACACTGGTCTGTATGGTAGGAATAGAAACAGCCACCCAAAATTGTACTGGTTAGCTCTGAAGACAGAGCTCTTGAGCACTTTCTGTTGCTCAGAGCGGTTGATTCAAAGCCCACTAAACATGACGGGAATATTTCTATTGACTCCAAAGGTGTGTAGAGCTCATTCTACAAGCACTGAACTTCTAGTGTTCATACTTTCATACTCCATAATACAGAGTAGTAGGAAATAACCATGAAATCCTTTTTTTTTTTTTTTTAGTTTAAAATTTGAGGCACAGGCCCAGGTAACAGAACCTCATTTCTGCCTTCACCCTTTGAAATAACAGACCTATTAAAAAAACTGCAACAAAACAACAGTTGCAAGCATTTTTTGTAACCAAATAAAGTATGTGTTAACTGTTTTGTTATAAACAAAAGCAACAGTGAGTTGGAGTTTTCTGTTTGCTTACATTTTAAATCATAAGATCTTATATTGATTTGCACAGGACAGCAATATTTCATAGTTGGGGAAATAGGCAACGTGACTGAAAACTCATTCAGTAAGCTCAAAAGTGGGCACAGAATTCAGGTTTATTAGATCCCTTCCTGCAGCTCTGACCACTAGTCATTGCTACTGTCTAATTCATATTGAGGAAAAGCTCAGACACTTTAGCTGAGAATTAAAAGTGCAATTTCTGCAGGGAGGAGGAACCAGGCCTTGGAAGTTTGACAATGCAAGAAATGGACTTTCAGAATGGAAAATGTTGTGCTACTGCTACTCATTCTTTCTATATACACAAAGGTATCTCTTGAAATAATTAAAGATAATTAAGTTGTTATACTGCTATTTTAAACACTAAGATTTCATTTGCATTAATAATTACCAGCATGTATGTACATGATGTCATCCCTGTAACACAGTAACTGTGCTTGGCTTAGACAGCAAAATATTGCCTGAAAGAAAGATACTGAATTTGAAATTATTTTTCTTAAGCAGAATATGAATTTTGATTTTTTTTTTTCTAGCCAGCTTCGCTATTTTCACACTAGATTTTGTGCATTTTCTTCATTGTGGAAGGTACAGCTAGCTTTGCTGCAACAGCAACATACTGATATGTCTGCAACATACTGGTAAGTCTTTCATGTTTCTGTTTCCACCTTCTGTTGCAGGCTGGGGTTTACTTTTGTGTCTCATGTAATGCCAGCGAGACCTTCGAAAACACATTCTCTTCTATGCCCTTCCCCCTCAAAAAACTGATAAAGTTGCCATCAACTACCTTTTAATTCTCCATCCTTTCCCGTTACCTGTGACAGGAATCTGTGGTGATGTTCAACTTGGTGCACTTCCTGCCATAAAACCCCACCCAGTAGTGAAGAAAATGGAAGAAATAGGAGAGAAGTCAAAATACAGTGATAACATGAAATGGAAGACTTGTATCAGCAAAGCGATGACCCTAAAATGTGTTCTTTCATCTATATGCTAAACATTTGGATTGCACTTTCAGTTAACAAATTCTCAGAAGCTTCTATTCACTGTAAAAATAAGCACCGCAAATGCAGCCCAGCTAGTCCATTTAAATAAGCATGGAAATGAGACTATTTCACCAGGTAGACAAATATTGTAAATATTTATACTTGTAAGAATAATAATGACAAAAACCTACAGAAACCAAATAGAGGGAGACATCTCATGCATGCATGCATGCGTACATGTGTTTTCACCTGTGATCTGTAGTGGATGTTAATAGCAAGAATGCATTGAATCTTACCTGTTACTATTATCCTTATTCCAGAGCTCAAATAATAAAGGACACCTGAACCATCTGCTCATGTTAGCTTGTAGGAGAGCACTGCAGGCTAAAATTGCTACCTGCCTAGAAACAGGCTATATTGATAATACTGCAAATATTGAATTAAAGATATTACTATCTAATGTTTCTCTGATGCATTCTAAGAGGACTTCAGAGTCCTATCTTTTGACCCTACATGGAGCTGTAGAGTCCTATCTTTTGACCCTACATGGAGCTGTAGAAAACAGTTATTGTGTAACTCCTCAGTTACACTAGATGAAACTTCACAAACCCTCAGTGAATGGGTTTTGCCCTATTGTACACCCTATTGAACAGTAATGAAGCCCACAGAGAGAAGTCAGTCAAGGAAATTTTGCCTTTAGAGTTGCAGGCAGGGTTGGGTTGAGTTGGGTTGGTCCTTGTCCTGGCCTCGTCCCGGCCTCGTCCCCTGCCCCATGGCCCCGGCCCTTGAGAACTGGATTTGGCTGAAGAGATGAGAATTTTTAAGAGAACTTGCTCACTTAAAATAACATGTCCTACTAACTTAAGTTCTTACACAAAAACTCAGATGGGCTTTGGCAGTAAGTTCAGACAGTCTGTGTTGCACTGAAGAGCACATCCCGTTCTCTGCAGTAAGATATCTGACATGTCTGGACTCATATCTCAAAAGCTACTGTATTAATGTCAGGAGAATGTAGGGCTCTTTCCTACATTTCATAGGAGATGGAAATGAGAGAAAATTGATCTTTTCTGGTATATACTATGTGTGACTGAAGTCTGGAAAATAGCTGTGTAGATAGTGTAGCTATAAATAATGAAATTAAATTATCTGATCTTTTTATTATTAAAAAATATATCCATCAATTTTCACTATCTTAATGCTGAACTTCATCTAAGAGAAAGCTAAGACATTACAAAACCCACATGAAGAATCATATGGAAAAGAAACTTAAAGAAGAAATATATGAAAAGTCAGTCTGACATCATTAAAATAATAAAAAAAGATAAGTGAAAATAAAAATTTAAAAGAACTGACAATTGCACTGATGCTGTTTCAGTATGCGATACTCATATGGAAGATTGAAAGACCAGATGGCAGTGAGAATGAATCCAGCAGCCATTCAATATAGACTTATTTGTGCCTCTAGAGACTATTGTTAATTTTTTCCTTATCCCCTACCACTGAAAGGGTAGGGACAGGGGTAATCTGTTACTGCTCTAGCAATTTTGTCTTCTTCTCTGTCACCTAAGAAGAGCTATCAATATTAGAGACAGGCCTAAACTGTCTGATTAAGATAATGATCTGGATTTTGAATGTTCAACACTTAAACTATGGTTGGGAGTGGGATTTTTCTATTCAGTGATGTATGGATATCTGTGGGTATAGAGATGCACGGGTGTGAAACTTGAATCTGGGTTTGGACTCTGAGCACTGCATTTTTTGGGGAATTAGTATTTGGTGTACACTAGTAGTTTGGTTTAGGCTGCTCTACTCAATAAGGATATATATGGAGGTACAAATGTAACAATAGGAAAGTTTATAAAGTATACATCTTGATTATTTTTTCAAGTTAAAGAAATGTAGGTACAACATAAAGAAGGGACAGCAGAATCCCAGTGCAATAGCTGTCCCTCTGGAGAAATGGTTCGCACAAACCATAAATACTCTCCCAGGCATCTACTGCACTGGTCAATAAATGACATATGACATCCTGAAGTGATGGGGGACACCTGGTCTGAAATGTTTGGGTTTTAACAAGTGGAATTAATTCAAGTTAAAAAAACCCCAATCATTTTTATTACTTATAGTTACTTATAGATTTGCTTTTATTACTTACAGATATGTCATTGTAGGCTACAACCCTAACCCTCCTCCTCCTCTGCCTCAAAAAACTCAAAGAAAACAAAAAGAAATCCTTGGGTGATGATACAGATGATGCTACTGCAATGAAAATACGTGGGAGCCTTCTGAGTCTGTAAACAGGTGACAGAAATTTCTCACTATTATCTAGAATCAGCTGGAAGCTGATTCACCAGAATGGCAAAATACAAGCAAGATGGCAGTGAAAGGTAACACAGGCATCTGTTACAGATATTTCTGCTACTTACGCCACTACTGACTGATTTTTCATGAAGAGTTGATTGCTGACATCTCCAGTGGCTTAGGAAGATGTCAACCTCCAAAACAGGCGAAGACCTGTACTTTTGTTAGCCACCATTAAAAACATACAGATGAGACCTGCTAGTAATGAGCCAACTTGCCGTATCTGGAAAATATTTCCTTCTCAGTGCAGCTAAGAACAGATGAGTGACACTCATAGTATTTTCAGGATATCAATTAAATTGGGAGCACTGTGTGAGCTACAGTTTATGGCATACATGTCCTGCACTGTCCTGATGGAACTGTGCTTCTGGGTCCTTATTTCAGTTAGCAACATGCATCGTCGACCTGCGTGTGCTAAAAAGAGGGCAAGGAAGTGGTGAGATGGATTGCCTTAGTTCCTGTGAAGACCACAAGAGGTCACTCCAGCTACCTAGACCACAATTTCTCACTGCGTACAAAGAATTTGCTAGGTCTGCCTGTTCGTCTCCGAGCTTGGGAAAATTACCTTTTCCAAACAAACAAATAGTTTCCATCACCCAAATGCATTTCAAAGGTTATTTACAATTGATTCATAAAATAACGGAGCTTAAGGGAGGGTTTGTATGATTTAAATATTTTACTGATCCAAATAACAAATGAAGGACTGTACAAATATGAAATACTTGGATTTGAATTCTAACACACGCACAAAGGCAGCATCATAGCTTCAGACTTGAAGATCTGAAGCTCTCCCTTCCTACCTATCTTGCTCCCTCCTCCCCTTCACTGCTTTGCACATCCTTGAGACAAATTTGAGAAGAAACGGGCTGGCAAACACAGCACTTTTCTGTTCCCTTTGTTGTGCCACACCGGATAAGAGGTGGTGACTGTATGAGCAGGCTCTAGTGATTTGTGACAATTAGAATTTTTTTCTCAACAGGAAATCAACAGACAATGTTTCAAGTTTCATATCTTTGAGGTGCCTGAAGAGCAGGAAGCCAACAAATCCTTGTAAGACTCACCCCTCTAGAAACAAACAACCAAGCAAATAAACTACATTTTAAACAAATCCCAAAGCTATGCTACTGTTCGAAAACACAACTAGAGATGCCTAGAGCTCAGTTTTTGTCTTGACTTTAATTTGTTGAAGCACCACTTTGACCACTTACTGGTTATACTGTGAATTTGCTACACCGAAAAGATAAAGTACAAGTCCTCTCCCGGGCTCCCGGGCCTCTGCTTATTCTGAGACGCCTACTGTATACACAGCCAATGCACCACACAGCTTACTTACAAAAACTTTAACTCTGTTCTACTGCCAGTTAGTCTTTTAGCCCTCAGCTCTCCTTGATACTGTCATCACATCTACCTGACACGATAGTAAGCTTTGCAACACAATCGGTTGTTTGCTTAGTCTGAGATCTCTGGTCAGCAAATAGCGTGGTAATGTAACAACACAGCTTCATAGAGCATCAGATCAAGAGGCACAGCATTGACCCTGGTTACCTACCTAATTTCTGAACAGCTCATCTGATTGATAATACACACAAGCCTGAAAGAAAGATTTCACATGAAGAATTCATCACAGTTTTAGGTAAGCTATTGAAAAAGTGAAATCCGTAGTTAAAAAGCACACACTACTCGTAAACTGACCATGGATCTATGAGCAAGGCTCTCAAATTGACCTCAAGTCTTGGTTTAGTTCTCTATGTGTGGCATTACAATTCTTCAGTCAGCATGATCTACATGATAATCACACCATACCTGCTGTACACCTACTATTGCCCAAACAAACCTGATATTAATTATGCATTTTTTCAAATCAAAATGTAACAAAATATTTGTAAGAGAAAATGCATCCAAAAAAGCACAATGCAAAGAATGAGATAATGAGTTCGTATGTTAGCCATGAGGGTCACATAGAAATGGACTCCTAGTGCCTATGAAAACAACCAGAACACGAGCTCTCCCTCAGGCCCACTTCTATGTAATATACTTTGTAGTTTCAAAGAAAAATAGCTTAATTCTAACTGCAATCTCATAGTCATACATGAATAAATACCCCACAGAAAGGCAGCCTTATGATGTTTTTTTTTGCTGGTAGGTTGCTCTCACTCTCCAGCATTAGCATAAACTATGGCAACTAATGCACACCCTGAGTTACTGGTGAATTAAAGACAATATGAAAATCGGCTGAAGTTTTACTTGATAGAAATGTTTTATTTAATAATCCGACATATACCACTATTGTACAATTACACAATGGCAATCAGATTCTGATAATGGAGTTTGGATTTTTCAGTGAAATTAGTAAGTAGAACTTCTTTGAAGTGATACTTTTATGCCATTTTTTCTTTGCAATTAGCTCTAATGCTTGAAGAACATTTAGTACTGTAAAATGAAATGAATGAATGTGGACTTTACTGAAAACTAAAACTCCCTGTATCATATGAACTCTATATATCAAAATGACAGCTGATGAATAACTCTGATATAGTGCATATGGTAGAAATGGCAACCACTCAACCCTCCAGCACTGGGTGAACCTCAGAACGTTTGAAAGTTTTGTTTTGATCACCTTCCAGAAAATGAAATTATTATCTCAACATAGCCCAACCTTTTCAAGTCTATAAATCAAATGTCTTACGAACAGGTTTTCTTGTAACACTTTTGATACTTCCTGGTTTCAGACGAGTTGAAAATGCCATGAGAAGAGTCTTAGAACCGGCATGTTCTAATTTTTATTTTATTGGAAATTATTCATTTACCAACACACTAGAGTTCACCATATTAATTTCATATTGTGCACGTATGCAAAGAATGCAAACAGGCTTTGACTGCTAACATTTCATTTGGCTTGTGGGATTAAAATCCTGTGCATTTTCGAATTTTTGGTTTCACTGAAGATCATGATTCTGTACTGTATTATAGAACTTATTTTAAAAAATTGCCAAGAGAAGCTGCCAATCACACTTAGCTTTGCTGCAAAAATTGTCCATGTTATTTGCTCATAAGCAGTCAATTTTTATCTTCAGTCTGGTCTACAACCATATGTGCTGGCATTTACCATACCCACTGGACTGCATTCCTGTGAGACATAATAATCAGACCTGTCACTTCTTCCTCCTCACCCTCCTCATTCTGCTTTTCTAGAGGTATTGTAGTTGTCACTTTCAAGCTAAAATGGCTAAGTTTTACCTTATTTCTTCCTTAATTTCTACATGCTTCTCCCCTACATGCTATTTTCTGCTCCAGAGAGAAAGGAACCGCTTTTGCCTTTGCATTCATGTCCAGTATCTCGACAGCTTGTGTGAATGCAAGGGGAATTGTCACACCTATGTCAGCTCAACTACAATAAGCTACAGTCCTCCTCTTTAGGTGTTTAATTTATTTTCCAAAAATCAACCAGATAAAGTCCTTATTAACCAAGCATGTATGGCTGAGTATTGATGAGGACAAGGTGTCTTACAGAGAAAGGAGAGCCTACTTTGTTGAAAAAGCACCGACTTACTGTGGGTATTATGAGCAAAGATGACTTGCAGTTGCTACTAGTGTCTTTTCAAAAGTATTCCTGGGCTGAACACATATATGAAAATCTGTAAGAGTTTTACTTTCACTAAACATAAAGAAGGACTGCAAGATTTTATTCTCCTGCAGCCGTGGATCTGCCTCTTCTGTGAATACTCTTCAAAGGCAACGATCAGCCATACTCTGTATTTCAGAAGATGTATAAATAGTCCCAGAAAAAATCTTGTGCTAATTTTTCTATTTCCTTAGAAGGTCAAGTTCAGGCATCTCTAAACTTTGCAGCTCACATCTTAACCAAACGGTAAAATTTAAACTTCTCAAGGCGTGCACAGCTGTAATCCAGCCTCTGGTTTCTAGGGACCAAAGGTCAGCACATTAATCTATTGGGGATAATTCATAGAACCTCTTTGGAGAAAAGAAAAACATTAACATAAAAATAAGCCATGTTTCCTGAAAATGAATCAGAACATTTCATGATATAAAACAGTATCCCAATGATGACCCAAACCAATTACTTTAGTATGTTCAGGCTCAGACTTACTCTACGCTGTTCCACCCTAGGTATTGCAGCTCTTTTGTTAGAAGATTTTTTTGGAATAAGTAGTTTTGCTCTGATTATGAAATCTATTGCTTTGAGAAGTAGGGAAAAAACCCAAGAAATGGTTCTAAACAACTGTGATATGAAAAGAATCAAACCACTTCCCACAGCATCATAAACAGCAACAAAACCTTTAATAACAATAAAAATGTGTGTGAAAATTTGTTGTTACTACCACATTTGAAAATGACTGACGTTAGCAAATGTCTTTTGAAGTGTGTGTTAGTAAAGCATTACAGAACTTTGCAGAGCCCAGACTCAAATATCTAGAAGTTGAAGATGACATAATTTACATGATTTACACCAAAGATAGGTTATTGTTAGACTGTATTTTCACCTAGCTCCACTTCCTCATTGAGGTTTAATTATTTCTGTTTTAAAAAAATACTACTTCTTGCTATTTTTGCATAACTATAGGCAAAGGTAATTGTTCTAGTGTACAGTAATCAGATTTACAGTTTACAAAACCAGAGCTGCCCAGCAACGATAAAAAGAACACAAAGAAACAATCTATATGAGAACATGAGAGTGGGCAGGATTTTAATTTTCAGATGGAGGCATTTTGCTTGTGGCAGTTCTCGGTTACTGCATGTACATTTCATATACTAACAGAGATATGGAAGTGATTTAGATGTGAAGTTCATTGTTAAACTTGGGCTTATTGTCAAATTAATTCAGTTATTGCTTCTAATGTTAATTCCACTGATGTAAAGAGCAGAATTGAGAGCAAGAGCAAAAGATGAAGCATGTGCTTGCGTGAGTGTATTTATATCTGTTCATGTGTGTTACAGGGACTTCTTAACCTGTTCTCTCAGCTGATAAAAGACGTGTTAGCTGTCGCACATATACTATCCCCCAAAAAAGATTATAAATGACTGAGATTTTCTCCTCTCTCCTTCTTCCCACAAATTCTCCAAAATCTCCAAAACCCAAATCTGGGTGAGACACAAGACCTGGATTGACACAGGCACAACTGAACAAAGCACATGGCAGGAAGCCTAAAATACTTTGGAGGTTTTTGGGGTGAATATTCCCTTCTGACTAAAGAATCATGTAGAAAAAAGTAATTTTGTTTTTAAACCACGAATCAATGTGATTCTAGTGATGGGAATAAACCCACTGCAAAGAGTTGATGATCTAGAGAAGATATTTTCCATAAAGCTAAATGAAAGAAGTATGATTAGCACATTTCCAAATGTGAGAACAAAGCTAGTGAGGAACCATACAAGTCCTGAGGAACATCAAGTTGTATGCAGTACAGCCAGTGCCATGTAAGAATATGCTCTTTTTATCCATCACAATTTTGTGGGAATGTTCCGCAGCACGAATGAATTGCAATAGTTGTTCAGGGACTTGATTTGCACAGATCCAGTGTCTGCAAAGCGTTTGGCTGTGCTGTGTTTTTACTACTATGGAGAAGGACTGCTGAGAAGGCATGTTCCAGAAAAGATTCCTTCTGCTATGGAGCACCTTCCACAGGGGATCCACTATGTCAATGAGAATTTTGCATGGCACAGCACCATTAAATATCGAAGGATTAATTCAGTTGCCTCACTATGAACTTGGTACAACTATGAAGAGAAATGAATAGTGAAGATGACAGCATGATCTTTTCTGAATCCCTGTGCTGTCATGCAACATGGATAAATAATGAGAAATAAGTTCTTGGCAAATGCTAAGTTTGGCTCCTGAGAGCTTAGACATAATGGTAATATGATATTCAAAGAGTGCAGTGCTCAGTCAACTAGATGAATAGCCTGTTTTTGCTCATCCTTGTCCAATAAATTTGAGAACAAATGACATTAAAGAAACCCAATTATTTCTGCAAACTAGGTACTGGAACCTGGCAGATGACTGAGGGATATTAAATGATCCTTCATAGGTTTGCTAGTTTGGAAGCGGGAGCTGTTTGACTGCAATGCAGTGTTAAAACAAGGCAAGAAATACTTCATGTAGCTACGGAGTTAATCCAAACCTTTGTTTTGTTGCCTTTTTTCTGCTGAAAAGCTCAGCTACTTATTAGCCCTAAATCAGACTTGCCAAAAAGCAGAAACCTGTTGGTCTTTTCTGCCTAGCACTATGTGCTATATAGAATTCCTGTTCTGCTACCCTAAAGATACCACACAAATAAGCTTTAACTAATAATGTTTGATCAACACACTTATATGAGCATGATCTCCTCCAACTGCCAGCTGCCCTAAGGCCACAAAGGGCAAGATAATATAAAAAAACCAAAATGGACTTGTGCTAATTCCATATTAATTAAGCTTCTCTTGACCTGTCTTGTGTATTCTTAAGGAGACAATGGAAGATCTTTGCATGCAGAGCAGCAAACACGCTCTTTTGGGATAATTTCAATAATCTCACTATATCAGGAAGATTCATGCCCTGAATTCATGCTCTTAATCAAGTTGCAGCATGTTAGGGCAATCTAGGGAGGGTGAATAAAGCTATTATTCATTTCTGCACGAAAGCCAATATTATAGCTTAGCACAAGGCAAAGGGTACAAATTTATATGTGCTCGACTAAAAGGCTTTTTTTCCTCTGCTGTACAGAATATATGATCCCCATTTCTTTCCATCCTATCATAACTATTTAGGCTTGAAATATTTTCCCTGGTTATTCACACATACACCATCGTAATAAATGTAAACTGAGAATCCAGCTATCAATAGGCCAATCTGTTAAAGGTTTGTTTATGGCTGAGGTAAACACATCAGCAAATACAAGGCTGTCAGCTTGTATGTTGCCCAAACACCATCAGCTCATGCCTCTACCTTAGGTAAGGCAGTGGCCTCTTATAGTGATTGATTTGGGCCATTAGCTCCAAATCAAAGTCAGTTTCAGTTCATCCATCTTTCTAGAACCTCAGCAAAAAATGTTATTTGAAAATAAACATTGTCTCTTTTGTCAAAAGAGGAGCAGGGAGCTGATCGACACGTCACTAACTAGATCTCCATTTCTGCTGCCACAGCAGAAGCCTCCTGGAAGCCGTGTTGCTGAATTTAGGCATTTTGTCTATCTACAGTCCTGAAAGTACAGGTCTGGAGGAGGAGAAATTGCACTTTTTGCCAGTAGCATAGAAAAAAGGTTTCTCATAAAGTCAAGCCTGCTGAATGCAAAAAGCAGACTTTGATACTTAATCCTTCAGTCCACCTGACCAATGTTTGACTCAACATCAGGAACTGGATGGAAAAGATGGTTTTAAACCACTTTTGCAAACCCTGGAGTATCAAAGCAATAACTGACAACAAAAGAAAGCACCTGGGGATAGCTCAAATCTAAGCAACATGACCCTGATCCCACTTTGGGTGCTGAACACACAGGGATTCAGAGGGCACTGCAACCATGGTACTACCTAGACTTGACCTACAACAAAAATCAAGGTGACATGGAATAGAAGTGACTCGGCATCCCCTGAGGATTGCTCTGCAAAAGAATCGGTTTGCAAATGGCTGGTTAAAATGGAGTTAGCCACTGGAGTCTGTCCAAGGGCCTGGTCTGGACACAATTAATTCAGACCAGCATCTCTGTCTGCCAAATCTGTGTTTGTAACGATAGGCCTGCAGTATCAAGTGTTTGTAGGTGCTTGAGTCAAGGATTAACTCTAGGGATGGTATTTAACTTTTATTAATTACTGAAGTTCTGATTGCCATACCCTAGGGGTATGTCCTAGGGGTAGGTCCAAGGCCCTGCTGAAATGGATGCAGAAGCTCACCAACCTCCCGCTGCAGTTTTATGACATACTGAGGCAAGGCCTCTCTCTAAAATGACTGCTCTTTACATGTTTTGTGATGTTTCAGATATTTCCTTTTGCTCAGTTTTCCTTTTAATTTCGAAAATTATCTTTTTTGAAAAGGTACCCTGCTGCTGCAAGCACCTTCAGCTCAGCTCAGAGGGGTTTTTTTGGATTATGGCTTTTCACATTATGTTTTCACAAGTCTGACTAAAAGGCTCCTCTCAAAAACCGTATGAATCAATATTGGAGCTGTGTATTTGAGTCTGGGGGATCACCCTACAGCCCTTTCTTCTCTAATATCTTCTTAACGCTGATTCTCCATAACCTGCCTCTCCTTTGACTTCCCTCCCCCGTCTCTGATCTGACCAGAGGCAGAGGGGCCTCTGAGACAGCGTGGGTTATCTGAGGACTCCTTCTCCAGAGCCTTACTGCTGAGAGAGGGCAGTTCATGATTGTGGAAGTACAGTAATTATTTAAAAGAAATAATTTTTGATGGGACCTTGTTACCATAGAGTCTTTCCATGTCTTCATCAAGAACAATGGCAAATTCCCATCTTTTTTGGGGGCTGGAAACGGGCATACTGTTAAATCCAAACAAGCTAATTATTGGTAAGGAGCTAAATAAATGTGATGGGGAAGCCACCAAGGCTTGGGCTTAGCTTCACTGCTAGGCTCAGGCATTAGAAAAATAGAAACATTTTCTTTCTACACTTTGTTAGATAAATAGATGTTGCAAGCTGCCGTCAATATTTTTCTTTAGCATTTTAGAAGCTGATAATTGTTAACAGGAGGCCTTACAAGAGAAGCTTCAATGCTCTGGCTTACCCTTCTGGGCTACTGATTGGCTTGTCTCAGTAGGAAAACTTGGAGAGACCTCCTCCCGCCTTCTGTTGAGAAAAAAGAGGACTTAGTACAAATTGAGAAGTCACCTCATACAGAGTGTCAAAAGTGACCTCATTGTAGCTGGTGCAGCTGGCTGAAGTCTGCTGGAGCCTGCCATGCTTTTGCTGGGTCAGATTCCTTGCCTTTTGTTATTTGAGCTTCCTTCTGAGAGCCTGGGCTGCCTAAAGGGGTAATACGACATTCCCTTTCTTTGCCCTTTAATCCAATTGGAGGGGCCTTGCTTTCTCACAGAGGGCTGGGATACAAACTCAGGTTGGCTGAGCAGCTGTGAAAGTGAGGTGAAGATTAAGACTTTGACTCTGATCATACATTTCAATATGAATGAAGCCAATAAAAGGGAGATTATCTTTCTTGCTACTTTTCAAATTTCATATCTGTGAGGCAGCAGTGTTTACATGAAGCTTGATGCAGTTGACATGTCTTTGCCCTACCAGGTGGAGAAATGTTTGGTCTTCATCTTAAAAATATGTTTGTGGAGAGAAGGAAGGAAGGGAGGAGGAGAAAAAAGTGAGGGAGAGAAAGTCAGTATTGGATGGTAGCAGATGGGAACACATCAAGTAAGAAATGCAGAAGTACTCTTCTGGTTGCAGTCTGGCACTTCAAAGCAAAATGAAGAGGCATTTCAAAGAGGATACGCATTATTATTTGATTAAGATTCAGCTTCCTGGATGAAATGTGCATACAATTATTAGCATGATGATAGTAGGTTTCATAAGAGAAGTTTATTATCTGTTATTGGTTCTTATTAGCAGTGGGTTCAACCTCCTACCCTATGTATGAACTTCCACTCTTTTTTTCAGTTTGCATGTATGGATGGGGTGTCCAAAACTAGCTGTATCCTTGCAGTTTTGAATACAAATCAGCATCAAATGGGAGGACTATCCCCAGATTTGGAGTGTGTAGAGAATTTGTACTCAGACAATACTTACTGATGCCTTTCTGCCTTACTGCCCTCTTAGGATTAAGTTCTTATGAACTCAACAATGGGACTTTACCTCTTGCCTTATTTCCTCACATTGTTACCAAGAGTTGTGACACACAGGTTTTTAAACCTCCCAATTTTATATTCAATGTCTTCAGAAAGACAAGTCTGCTAATACTCCTCAAATTTCTCTTCTTCAGACCTGCTAAGGACAAAGAGAAAGACTTACTGCCTATATAAAGCAGGCAGATTCTATATGACTTTTTATGGGCGCCATGAATAGCCTGTCTTTAAAGCTTGCCAGGGACTTTTCACTGCTTTTCACCCAGCTAAACAGAGATATGTCCAATCTGGCCGCAGAAAGAACTTTAGGAATTCAAAGTCTGGACATAGCACTGTATTCTACCACAGTTCAGCTTGCAAATTATGTTGCAAAATTCTTAAAAACTTTAGCATCAAGTGGTGTAAAACCCTGTTCCCAGTCAAAACAAATTTCTGAGAAATTCAATGGAAAGGCTTTTGCAAACCTAAACCTGAGGCCAAAAGCAGAGACAATCCAGTTCCTACAGGTTTTACCTCCCTCTCCCTCCCGAAATGTGAGACAGAACATGTAAGTTCCCATTCTGCATCAGAGCAGCAGTCCCTTCTGCCCAGAGCCTTTTCCTCAGCAGTGGTCAATACCAGCTTTCTAAGGCAGGACCAAGTGGTGGTCACAGATAAGCCTCTGCCCTAGAAAATTGCCTTGTACCTTCTGCAAGTGGGTTAACTATGCCCAAACTCTTGTTTTCTTTTTTTTTCACTTTCTTTTTAAAATGTTTATAACTGTAGACACAGATATTTTAAAATGCAAATAATTATTCACTTTCTTTCACAAACCTTCTGATTTGTAGAAAGGAATTTCATAGGTTAATTATTGTCTTGAATTAAAAAAAAAAGCTTTACTGGCTCTAAATTTGCTGTCTTGTGATTCTAGAGAAGGTACGTTACTCTGATATCATGAAAGAAAGGACTAGAAATGTTTCTTGTATTTACAGTAATGACTGTTTTCAACACCCTTAACATACTTTCTCCTCCAGTCTAAAAAGCAAGACTACAAATTTAAGCAGCCCACATCTTCTCTGTTCCTGTGCAGGAGTCAGAGCAAATCCATGAAATACAGACTTCATAACGTTTTCTATGACTGAAGAATGAGACACAGTATTTAAAACAATTTTGGATTGCTATCATATTAGAGGTTATCAACAAAATAATAACTTCTCCTAAACAGTTTAATTTCATCTGTTTCTCAACATATTGCTTTCTCCAGCCAAAAGCCAGGACAGGTTTGAAAAAAGAATTTAAATCACCTCACCATGACCTTGGGTAGAGTGTCCATCAGGACTCTCTGAATGTACTTTAAAGAGATACCACGAGCAGTAACTATGAAATATAAGCTAAAACACAATGATCGGATTTGTTTATTCTTAAACTGGTCCTTTACTCTTTCTCTCATTCTTTCTTTAGCAGGGTCATTTCTTTGCTGGAAACAGTAAATATGTTTACTGACTTTCAGTAGATCCGCTATGTTGTTTAGTTTCTAAACTCACTCGTATAGGAAAAAATTGAAACATCTGTGGGGTTTTCTTCCCTCTTATCTGAAGATTTCCTAGTGACTCTACACTCCCAGTGGGATCCTTGTGATTAAAAAAGGTGAACTTGTTGCCTACTGGACAGGTACTCATTTAGCTAAGGCAGCCATTCAGCAGGTATCACCTGAAGTTCTGTTAGCGAAGAAATGATGAGGATGCAAATACTACATTATCCTTTCATACAAAGAGAAGGTTCATTTACCCAACATCTTTACTCATTTTCTCACAATTCAAAATCTTGCAGTACTGAATATAAATCACACTTATTCCTGTGTAAATGAGAAATGTTTATGATTCTTTATGTAAATACAGGGTAGGTTATTTTTAATCCTAATAGAGAAGCTGTGTTTAGCTCTGCATTTAACAGGTTTATCATTAACATTTTTTAAAGAAAGCAAACAGTCTTTGTAGTTGCATACGAGAGCCTAGGTGTGATGTCTCTTGGAGAAATGGAAGCAGAAAAGAATTATAGTAGAAAGGTCAATAACTTAAATTGCATTTTTACCCCCCCCCCCCCAAATAACTAACATCTTTTGAAAAGCATCTATAAAGTGACTCTATAGAGGCCTGCCTTCTTATCGTACTATCTGCATGAAAGCATGTTTGTGTCTTTATGTAGCTCAGATTTACAGTTTCTGGCTTGATACTGTGTTAAATTTTGTATCGTGATGTGATTATCACTTATTACCATTTGGACATGTTTTTCTCAGGTTCTTTCTGTGTTTTACTTTTGTTCCTTAAGAGCAGATGTTGCAAGCTTCAAGACAGGTGCCATAGCTTGGCAGCTTTTAGATAAGTGAAAGACACCCTTGGGGTCTGATGGAAATCACGTAGGGTTTGTGTTTCTGAGATTCTTCAATGGATCTGGACTTGTCTGGTCTCTGGCTTGGAATTCTTTGGATTATCTGAGATACTGGTATTTTACATGTCTACTAAGTGAACTGCATTTAAACTCAGTGGTTTCTATGCCAGACTTCAGTAACCAACAGGTGTTTGAAAAAAGAAGTCTAATGGGCATCTACTTCTTGGGCATTGTGCCAGGAAACAGGAAACATTTAAAAAAAGGGGTATTACTTTATAAGTTCTGTGAATCCCAAATGGAAAGAATTAGAACGTGAAGCCTACTAGGGGCTGGACAGAACAAAAGAATATCCAAAGGAATTTGTTTTCTTAGCATAGCGTTATGTCAACTTAGAGGGAAGAAAATCACTCGTCTGCTTGACTCAAAATAGCTGGATGTGAAGCCACTGGTGCCATCCACTACTTGATCCCATTGACAGATTTACTGCTGGCTGCAGAGCTGCTGCTGCTGCATGATGGAAATGGCAGGTGCACTCTGCTACAAAAGAGGATTTCTGTCTCGAACTTCATCTCCATGCACATGTGTGACTAAGAGCAGCTAGAGGTCACAGGGGGACAGCTCAGTGTTTATAGTGACTTATGAAGAAATGTTACTATTTTCTTTAATCTTCCCAAGGACAATCTCCTTGCTAGTCCCTGGCTGTATCCCACGCCGGGAGACAGACCCATTCAGTGCCAGCTGAAATACACTAAAAAGTAGAAAGTGGCAATAATTACGGGAGAAATAAACAATATGTATTGCGTACTATTTTACCATTTATCTGTCAGTTCTAAAGGAAGACTGGGATTATAAACCTATTAAAATAGCATACAGAGAGGTCCACTGGAAACAATGGAAAAACTCTGAAATACATTAAGTGGCATCAAGTCATAGCCCTAGCTCTAGATAACCCCAAAGGCTTGTGAGTACTAAGAATCTGAACCTGGATTTAGGTGGTGATATTAATCAAAGATACCTCTTTGTTACTATGTAGATGATTACTCTATCTTGGTATGTATCTCCCAAACTACTCAGAGTTTAGTCCTACTTGTTCTGAAATGTTTGACTTGGCTATGAGTCTTTTGCAACTGAGTTTCCTCTTGTACCAATTCAAAAATCTGTTGTCTTCATCCTGGCTTGACTTTACATCCAGTTTGCAATTTCCCTGAAGTAGAAAGACTATGTTTAAAGTGAATTAGGTTGAGACTGCTCCATTTTACTTTTCTGTCAAAATAACCCTCCAACTCTCAACATTCTTCATTCAATGTCTTCTGAAGTCAGACCAAAGTCTTACATATAAATTTTAGAACTATATCCAGGTTTCAAATGCCCAACATTTGAAATAAATGTACAGAGTGCACTGTACAAGTTGAGTTGAGTGTAATTGGCCTTATTTATATGTGTATCTGCCCTAGATGTTTTCAAAGACTGGTGAATATAATTTCAATGAATTCTTGAGGCCAGTTTTTAGCATATAATTCACTGGGACCAGATTCCAATCACCAATGATATTACCTTATTTTTTGGTAAGCACAATATAACACCATTCCAGCAGAAAATGATAATGACATTTGCATAGAAATTCCCCAGCGCACAGTGTCAGCAATCTTGCTGAGGATCCAGCAATTCCAGGATATTATAATCAAGCCATACAGTCCTCTCATTACATCAGCTAGCGTCTCTTGCACAAAAGGGAGAAACCAGAGATATCTTCAGAGTCAAAACCTAAGGACCAATCTTACCTTACACTATCTTATAGGAGTGTTATTTTACAATTTTCAGGTAAGTTCTTTCTGCATGGAAATTCAGAATGACAACTCTACGTTTCCATTTTGTCAGGTTTTTGTCATTACCCTTTCTCATTTTACATACAAGCTACAGGTAGCTTATATATGTTTTGATACACACATAGTGTTCAGTTATCACAGCAACAAGGACATTTGTATTTGCATTGCTCCTTTTTTGTCTCCTCACTGTCCTTCCAAACACCTGCTGCTGCAGAGAAAAGGCTGTGAGCAGTACACGTGTGGCTTAAACAGGTACTCACAGGCCGCTGAGAGATTGCCAGCAGGCACATTTGGTGTGCTGTACACTCACAGCATTACCTCCCTCGGCGTTGCCCTCTATAATTAGTCATCATTTCTTTCCTGAAACTCTGTTCTCCATTTATTCTTATTTTTTATATGAGATGGCTATCTTTGCGCTGCACTGCAGGCTGTGCGGTACCATTACAGAGCAGTGAGCAGGAGCCAGCTGCCCAGATGGCTTTGGCTTGCCATGTGGCTTCATTGCTCTCTCTCAGTGGATAGCTGTGCCGAAGAGTGACTGCCCACAGTACTCCCCTGACCTAAAGCATGCAGTCCTGTCATGGCTGGCAATACTGGGAAAACAGTGACACTAAACTGTAAAATCGCCTGGCAGGTAGCGCCACTGAACTGACCTTGTTTTTGACGGCACATGATCTGTTTTCCCTATTTCTATAGGCTAGGGGAAAAGGAGCAGAACTGCTTTCATTCGCATAAATACTTCTTTAGTAGTTACCAATAAAAAATGCAAGTCAAATTTGAAAAAGTCTACATGTAAAGTCTGATGTTTCCCATTACACCATAGCCAGACTATGGGAAGAGAAGCGATATAGAGAAATAGGGCAACTGCTTGCTTATAAGGAGCTGCAGTTGAGATGCACTCATCAACGTCACTTTGATATTCTCCACCCATCCTCTGGTATTATTTATTCCAAGAAAAGAAAAAAAAACCCCAGATTTCATTAACAGAATAAATGCCAGAAATAAGAATATATCTCACGATTTCTCTGGGATATTTTTGCTATAAGCCAGAGACAAATACTTTTTACACCTTTCCCGTTAAAAATGCATCTATTCATACCACACATCTTTCTGCCATGTGTCAAACCTTTCCTTTCTATCTGCAGCTCCCTAAGGAGGATCTCACGCAACTGGACTGTAATCTTTCTGTTAGTAGTTCCACAGCAATTTCCATTCAATACATTGAGCATGTTGATAATTTTCAGTCTGTTTTGAGTTCTCACTCTCCACAAAATAAAAAAGATGCTAAGTTTAGAATAATCCAAGTTTGATCATGATAAATACAAACGTTTGAGCCAGCAATGTGCCCTTGTGGCCAAGAAGGCCAATGGCATCCTGGGGTGCATCAAGAAGAGTGTGGCCAGCAGGTGNTTTGCAAATGATGTGTGGTATCTGCTCAAGAGGAAAGGCAGCCCTGCTCTGCTCAGCTAAGCAATAGATTTTTCAAACGCAATCAAGATACTCCTAGGCAAAATCTAAACTTTTTATAGCCAAGGGAAGGCAAGAGTTCTTTTCCAAACCTAATTTCAGAGAACTTCAAAGTCTGAAACTGTTTTTTTATTGTATTACAAATTAACAACTACTGACTCAACACACAGGAAAGCCCCAGAGATAGACGAACAGTTTTACTGATCACTCTGTACCAGTAATTTCAAAGACAACCTCTAGGGCTCTTAAGCCACCAAGACCAGTGCTCACTCTTATAAATAAGCCACAAGAAATAGGCTGAATTTTAAAACAAAGTAGTAAATAATCAGTGTGTACCAACAGGAAAACCCCTCTGCTGAAGAACACCATTGAGAACAGTCTCTGCATGTTGACCAGTCTCCAAGTTAGTTCAAGGCTGAACTATCCACTGGTTCAAGGTGCCCACAGGCACGATATTATTCTACTGCCATGTAGACAATTATCATCATTTTAGCCTGACCTTGCATTCTAGTAAAGGTCACAGAATATTACACAGTTTTGTGCCCCAAAAATGGCATTTGAACTACAGCATATTTTGCATCAAGATGGACAATGCTGATTGATTGTATATGCTGTTATTAACTAGGTGAAAAATTGAAACAGGAACTGAGCATTGAAAAAAACTACCAGAGCCTGTTACCAGAGTCTGTTAGGAATATATGCCATAGTGAATACCGAGAGCAGAAGCTAGAATGACAACAGAAAAATGGATCTGAGCAGGATCTCAGAATCTAACTTACAAAAGCATTTCCTTTCAGTGGCTAGAGTAATGCTGTCTTAAAACAGTGCCTGATTCACTGAACGAATGACAGAATTCCTGCTAATATCAATAGTTGAGGCCACCTTTTTTACACCATGAAGGAAGCATAAGGACTAATATATTAGGACGATAAGAAAGGATTTTTTTTTTTTGTTCCCAGGGCACAGCCAAGGATAAAGATCATGATCATGGCACACATGGCACACACGCTTCACCGTCACAATAATTCCTCACATACACTTGATTTAGCAGAGATGTAACAATATGTATTAAAGTTGAAAGAATGTGCTTTGAATCCTTTACTGAATGACTTTCACTGACCTCTCTTCTTCAGAGAAAATGTATTCACTTGTGGATAGTGTTCTACCTGCAATTAGGAAGGTTTAATGTGGAAGCTTTTTCAAGAATGCACTTAAAAAGTAAGGGTTCAGTAACGTATTGAAGACAGAAGCTACTCAAGTGAGTAATATTGACCACACATATGCTGGATCTTGATCCAAGACCACGAAATCTTCCTGTACTATGCTTAAGACTATTGGATTTTTACTTTCTTTCTCCTTTCCTTGGGTTTTGTAATAGTCACTAATTCACACTGCTTAACATTCAAAATACAATTTTGGAGAAAAGAGAAAATCACTAAGTGCAAATAACCCTACCTGATAAAAAAAAAAAATCCTATTCCAAGAGCACTGGATGTCACAGAAAGTTGTATGATACTAGTAAACCGGAAATAAAAAGAAGGATGTGGATAGCCAGAGAAAATTCAAGTCTCAAAGGACTAATATATCAACATAATGAAGTGTTGGCAGCAATTTGGCATTTCTTTAGCTTTGGGGAATAGAAGGTCAAGGGTCTAATTGTGCTGCAGAGAGGAAAAGGTCTGCAATGTGGAGATGTGTTATGGGCCATCTTAAGAGTTGAAGCTAGGGAATTAGTAGAAAAAGAAAGAGAACTAAACAGTTGAACAACAAGCTAATGAAGGACAGTGTTCTTTTTGAAGGGCTGAGGCGAACAGACAGCCACTTCAATACACATCGCACGTACAAGATATGGAAATGCAAATATACTGTCAGGGAAAGATGTAATTTTGAAAGAATGAGTACTCTGAGGTCAGAGATGTGCAACTAGTTTAGACAGAATCCTAAACTGAGATTAAGGTTGGTCTGGGTTCTTAGGTATGCAATCCTTATGGTCAGCTCCAAAAAAACCCTGTTTGCCATTAGCATTAGGAAACTGCTTTGAGTTTTCTTTTATTTCTGAAGATCTGCATCACCCAGTTCTTTGCCGACTTTCTGAGATATGTGCCTCAGTTTTCTTCCTTTTGTAAACATACTCATGTTCTGCAGCTTCTATACCCAAACTCATTTCCTTCAAAGCGCAACACTACTACATGTGGTAGCATGCTTCTCATAAGATGTCCTTAAGAATATACAACCATACGTTGGCCTGGAGCAAAGCTTAACTGAAAGCATACATAAATTTAGAGATGGGAATGGAGTGAAGCAGAAGGGTACCTTACCCACTATGTCAACAACACAGAAATGCATATAACAGTAATGCAATTATTACTATCTACTGATCAATGGAACTATGTATGCACTGCAGATAAACGTACAAGAGAGCCAAAAAAAAAAAAAACAACAAAGAGAGAGAGAGATGCTTTTGAACACTTATGGAGGATGGTTGCTTCTCCAGAGATCTTTTTTTCTTTAGAATGCTGCTCAAGAATTGCTCAAGTTCGCTGGTCTCACCTTGATCTGTCCCTGTTGAAAGCTACCTGTGCTGTAGATTGCAGCAACTGGAAAACTGCCAGCTTTACATTCACTTTTGCCAGTGGCTTTTCCTATAGGTGGAAAACACAGTCTCAGCATTTGTTGGTGTATCCTTGACATGCCAAGAACAGAATAATCATTCTTAAACCTTTTCTAAAGAGGGAGTGTGAGAGCTGTTTCGTGGTTTAACCCAGAAAGCAAGTAGGACCATGCAGCCACTCGCTCACCCCTCCACGGTGGGATGGAGAAGAGAACTGGGAGTAAAGGTGAGAAAATTTGTGAGTTGACATAAAGGCAGTTTAAGTAAAGCAGAAGCTGCACACACAAGCAAAGCAAACCAAGGAATTCATTCACTGCTTCCCATCGTCAGGCAGGTGTTCAGCCATCTCCAGGAAAGCAGGGCTCCGTTACACATAATGGCTACATGGGAAGACAAAATGCCATAACTCTGAATGTTCCCCCTTCTTCTTCTTCACCTGGCTTTATATACTGAGCATCACATCACGTGGTATGGAATATCCCTTTGGTCAGGTGGGGACAACTATCCCGGATGTGTCTCCTCCCAACTTTTTGTGCATTCTCAGCCTACCTGCTGGTGGGACAGTGTAAAGAGCAGAAAAGGACTTGACTGCTTAACAACAACCAAAATCACTAGTGCTCTATCAACACTATTCCCATCCCAAACCCAAAACATAGCACTATACCAGCTCCCAGTAAGAAAGTCAACCCCATCCCAACTGAAATCAGGACAAGCTGGAAGCAGCAGCTTTGTTAATTTGTAGATTGTCCTCTGGCCAGTCCAAACCCAGAGGCCCCTTTTCCAGAGAGATCCAATTTAAATATTTTAGATTGGGAATAACAAAAATATGATTAATATCAAGAACAGAAGTCTTCCTTTTTTTTTAATAGGTGCATCAAACTTGATAGATGGCAGAAGTCAGAATAAGTTTCTAAAATATCTAACTAGAATTCATGCTTTTTATAGCTTGATTCTGTTCCCAACTAAAAATCAAGAGGAATTTTGCTGCTGACCTCTGCAAGAGGAGAGCAGGGCCTTCAAATTGCACAGTAAAATATTCTTTATTCCTTTCTGGTTTAGTGTCTATATAGATGTAGGCTGGAGTAGGATGAAAGTGTCAGTTTTTACATTTAAGGATTTGTGCTTTATGAGCCTTGATATGTTAATGCTTCCTCTGGGGCTATTCTGGATGAGTGCATTGCACAGGTGGCCCACTGCAATTTATAGACGCAATAATTGAACAAGAGAAATAAGAGACAAGAGTGTTTTCAGCACATGGGATGCAGCTGGTTCAACTACTTTAGCAGGAGGCATAACTTTTGTATGACAGAGTCCCTTTCTAAAACATAGGAAGAGGACTTTTTTCATGGAGACCCGTGTGCTGCTTTTTGCACTTCCCCTGCTTGCTTCACATACCAGAGCAGGCTCCGAGAGTCACTTTGTCATGCCCTTAAATGAGCAATTTAGTCTACTATAATTTATGCTGGTAAGGAACTCCTTTAAAACAAACATCTGTTAAATCAGGAGCTGACTTGAAAAATGCGTAACTCCCATGAACTGAACAGTCCCATACCAAGCAGTATTAAACTTAGCAAAATGATGACATAATGCAAGAAGCAAAACCACTGGCTATTACAGTTAATATTAAATAAAACTAACCTCAAACTAACGTCTTCATTGCTGTGTTATCAGCTGTTTATATGGCTAACATGGACTTTTAATGTTACAAACTGAATGTCTTGACATACGAAAGAAGTTTTTCTTGAGGAAAACTGGAAGAAAATGTTCATCTGCAGCCATATGTCTTTCTGAAATGTAAAATTATGAATAAAAAAATGCTACTACTGTTACAGACAGAACCTGCTAGGAAAAGCAGGTTTTAAACTAAGGAAGGATATGGAATGCAAATATAGGAAGTACTTAGGCTTCTGCTTTTTTTAAAGAAAACACTAATTATATCTCAGTCTTTCTGTGGATTTTAAAAAGGAAAAAATGTGATTTTATTCTATTAAGCAATAACATTTAAGAGACGAAAATCAGATCTTGATTACCTAACAGCATGTGTTCCAATACCACAAGATTTGTAGTGTCTTTCAGTCAGGGTTTGAGAATGAAGGCAAGAATCTTTTAGCATTTCTGTGATGCATTTAAAAAATCTATTCATTCATCTTACATGACGATATGCTGCCTTCAACAAATATTCCAGCAATTAGTGTCCCTTCTCATATCTTGATGTATATCACATACAATTTCTAGTTATAGAAACTTACTTATCACAACTCAATGCTTACTCACAAAAACTGTTATTTAAAAAGTTAATTTAATGCTGTAGTTATCCAATTAGTTTTTTATTGACTGCTTATTCCTTTTAAAAAGTAAGTAATTCATTGCTTAATACCCAGAAATTTGAATTTGTCTCTTTGCGTGTCCTGCAACAGTACAATTTTTAAGTTCTCCCTGATTAAATCTAAGTTTACACTACTGCAATACACATCATGGCTAATTTCTGATATACTAAACATTTGTCTTGAGGATAATATGGGGGGGTGTTGTATTATTATTTTTTTTTTAGGCAGTTTGCTTTAAATTCTCACACTTTAAAGAAAAGGCAGAGGTACTGGTAAATAATGAGTATTCTAATCTAGAATTTACATTAATGGGGAAAACACATATTGGAGACATTGCTCAGCACATGGGATGAGGCCATGAGTCACTGCCTCTGGTGTACTTCTAGTTTTAGACAGCTGTAAATGAGCATCAGTGTAACCCATCTTATCCCATCTGGAATTTAGTGACAAGTTTCACAATCCTAATTTTGACCAATTTTAATTATTACAACCACCACATGAGGTATAATTTCTCTGTTTGACCACAGCCTACATAAAGACAGAGGGAGAGGGACCTTATAATCTGGTTTTGGCATGAAGAAAGTACTTATGTGTTGCATAAGAATTATCATTAATATGCATTCATCACACAGTCTTCACAAACTTCACTTACATCGACAAAAAGAATGCTGCACGCCAAAGACAATATAACATCATCACAACACTGACAGAGGTGGACAATTTACACATACTCCACCCCTCGTCCCTTCACCACATTATAACAACAAAACTTCCCCACAATTATTTAAACTAGATTTAAAACATAATAAGGTTACTGAATCCACATGCTTAAACATCTTATTGAACTGGGACTACAGACATGGAACCGAGTTTAGATAGAAAAAAGTACACACAATTTCAAAGCAAACTTTTTTTAAATACGTAAGAATTTGCAACCGGCATGTCGCAAATTTCTACAACAATAGGTATTTATAATTTTTTTCAGAAGGATTCCTGCATTATCCCATTTACTCCTCAATAGCAGTCTTTCCATTCTCTCATTGTCAGAAGGGCAATGGAGGGAAAATTATATTCCTAGACAATACCCTGAAAATTTACAGAGCTGTATTCCATACCATCAGGATTTCAACTTTGTGACTTTCCATTTAATAAAGAAAACCAAATGATGCTTGAAGTAAATGATCAGTTGGAATGATGCATAATATTCTAGGGCTCTCTCTACAAATGTGCTGGAGACTTGCTAAAGGTCTGCTATTAAAACAGGAAGTTCTGCACCACACAAATGTCCAACAAAGGCAAGAGTATGGCACAGTGGTAGGAAAATTACTGGCATTCTATAAATTTCCAAATAATTTAATTATTTTTGAGACCACAATTTGACAGAGCACTCATGCAGATGTCTACTATTAAGCTTAAAACAAAAATGACACCTGCTTTGGCATCTTGCTGTTTATACAAGCTTCACTGGGCATCACATCCCTGGTGGTTGTAGGTATAACACAAACAATCATAAGTTTCCAGTCTGTCTCATGTTTTTATATGCTGTTCTCATTTCCCAGGAACAGCTCTTCGCCACACTAGGTGTGCTGGGGAGTATATGCTCCAACTATCCTTGTCAGTTGCCTTCACAACCTTCACCATGACTTAATTTTCATCAGCTCCAAAAACCTATCTTTTCTAACCAGAAGTAAAAGCCAACCTACTTCTGCATCTCAGGCCACATCAGACAGAAGAAGAAAATGTCTCCTTCTTCATTTATTGTTTATCAATCATTTTAATTAGGTGCTTTAGATGAAGGCTGAAAATGCTACACTTTGTAGTTTCCCTGCTAGGCTGCAGGAGCAGGGACTACACTGAGACTTGCTTCAACTCGTACCACGCTTAAAACCAGAAAATTGAATTACTGTTATGCTTTTATTATAATCAGCACTAAACTCACCTTCACCAGAAATAGTGATGACATAATTATGGTGTCATATATGAGAGTGTATCTGAGTTTCTTTGAGTTCTGTACTCAGCCATGAACTTAGGCCAGTGCATGCCTCCAGTACTGAGTTCTTTTAATTCTAAAAATAGATTCTTCACATTTTTCCCTGTATTGCAGCAAACTTACAATCCAGTTAAATGCTGTTTACTGGAGAGATGAAGAAAAGAAATTACTCCATCTCCATGCATTCTTCTTGCTCTGCCAGAAAGCAAACAATTCTGCTTTGCTCATTGATTACCAAAATAGTTTCTTGATGACTTGTTAATTTGATAGGTCAAGCAATTTATTAGGTGTTTCCTGTGTTTCCAGCTACAGTCTGCATTGCAAGGAAACAAGTAGTGTCTGTGGCATGGAAGATGAGTCTGTGTCTGATGAGAGCCATGTGTACCAAACTCCCATCTTTCATAAGTGCTGTCATTTTACAGATGTATGACCCTCTTCTCCTGGTTACAGAGGAAGGGGGGCTGGGGGAAGATAATGTACAGGGTTCAGTAGAGAAACCCTTGTAGGCAGAAACACAAATCATGTCATGCAAACCAGAACAGGCTACAGGAACATCACATCTCTTTGCAGAAGACAATAACAGATAGGACAGAGAAAGATGGAGTCCAAGATGATTAGGAAAACAGGAATGGTTAATGGATAACAGCAACGTGGCGCCAAGCAGTTCATTCCATGTCATAAAGATATGAGGCAACACAAACAGAGAGCAGGTAAAAGGTCTTTGAAATTCATCCAATCAATGCAGATGCAGATTTGTGTTCCCAGTATATTTGACAGAGAATAATACAGACTGTGGAAAAATTAATGTATTTCAAATTAAATCTTTTGTTTTCTTAGCATCTCTTATTCTCAGCGTGCAGTATATCATCTCCAATTTGAAATTACTTTTTCGGTTTTGTTACTTATTTTAAACAGCTCTTCTCTGAGAATTCTAAGCACTCTCTTTTGCCTTCAAACCCAGGGTTGACACGTATCTTAGGAATATAATTTCTCTTTTACATCAGACCAGAAAGCTTGAGAAACAGTCTGAAACACATGGGAGTAATTCCACCCCACTCCTCACCTCCTGTAGAGATCCCTGTTGTACCACTATTGCTGCAGAATCTGACTGGATCCTGCTGCAGAGTGAAGACATAGAGGGATGAGTGCTGCTAAGCCCCTGACCAAGAAGGTACTCAAAACTCTATTGCACAGATAGACGGGGTAAATTAAGATATTATACTTCCTCTGAAGATTTACAGTTAGTGGGGAAGACAGATTAACCTCTAATTCCACTCTGCATTTAAGGCACCTATTTTTATTTTCTGTTTCAGTAGAAAATTACTCACAAACCCTCAAATTTTCAGTGGCAATTTGTGGCAGCCCAGTTTGGCAGTACTCCGCACACGTGTCACAAAGTACTAATCCTGGAAGAGCATTGAGAAGTTCATTTGTGATGCTGTAACTGTTCAGACATCAAGGCATGTTTACACGTGAAAAGTGCTTGGGACCAGGGTATGGCTGACTTAGCTTGGGTGTTTGAGGGGAAAAAAAATTCCCCGAAGTCCTCACTGTTCAGAAGCCTGGATCCCTGGCAGACACAAATTTGCAAGTACGTTTTGGGTCTTGCACAACCAGCAGGTTCTCAGCAGAAAGCATCAAGATGGCATGTGAGGGCATGATGGCATCTTTTGAATCAACCATAATTTGTCTGAGAAACCAGTTAAAGAGCTTCTGCTCTTTCTTTTCACTCCTTGTAAGAAAGGCAGTAGTGTGCAGTCACTGTAAAGTGACCATCAGTAAGTGGACATGAGTAACCAAAGCCTACTTCCAATTTAAATGACAGAAAATACAGGAACACAGTCAACAGCCACTTCAGTAGTATGCTTGTTTTTCCCTAAATCATCGACTTTCGTTGCAAATGTTTATCTTTACCCAGGCAAAGATTTCATCAACTTCAGTGGAAATTCTGACTGTACAAGGAATGCAGATTTTTTTTCCTCCTGTAAACAGAGGTTCTCTGGAATTGCAGCCTGCACATAATAAACCTCTGAAACAATTCAGACCCATCGTTCTAATTCACTGTGAACAGAGCTTCAGTATATCTCAGTTAACAATAAATATAGGCTCTCCTCCCAGTCCTATTGAAATCCATGGCAAAACTCCCAGCAACTTCAATAGGAGCTGTAGCAGACCCTGGGGCTTTCAAAGACCAGACACGCGATGGTTTAGCATTCTGCCTACTCTAACTACAGGTCAAACCTTGGTGTTTGTAAAATATAAAAGAGAAAAAGAATGCATTTTCTGCCTGGTTGATGGAAAAAAATGTAAACCAGCACTAACAGGCATTTAAAATAAAAAGTGCGCTACACGGAGACCATGAACCTCATATCACTAAAAATCAATTTTATATACTCATCCTATAATAAAATTCAGTCAATATAATGCTTTCCCACAGGTTCACAATAACTAAATGACAGTTAAGTAGTGTCATTCGCCCCAATCAATTACATATAAATGCTAAATAGATCAAAATAAGTTACATCTAACCTATTATAAAATAAAGAATGTTAATTACTGCAGAGTTAAGACTAGAATTAAACAGAAAATGATGTGGTTTGCTAGATAACAAAGTTAGGAAAACACAACTATATCTCTGTATGCCATGATTACATCACATTTGATAACACTGTCCAAGATGCTGTTGTTTATTCTTTAGATAAATGTCCTAATCAATAGATACATGAAGACAAAATAAGAGTAATTAAGAGAGGTGTATTTGCCTCTCTATTGGTACATATCTATTGAAAGCAAATAGAATTCTCATCAGCAAAAACTACTTTGAGTCTAATTTGCAGTTTTTCTTTTGATTTATAGCTTTTAGAAACATCATGTCAGGGATATGGCAAATATTCAAGCATTTGCTTAGCTGAAAGATAAAGGGTTATAAAGCTAGCTGAGATACGACACAGAAAACAAGGTTTAGTATTATTGTACACTCAATACTGGTCACCTTTCTTCAAAACGAGAAAGAAGTAACATGTCCCCTGTTGCACAAGGGTTTATGGAGGAGTCTCTTAAACGCCTGGTTCTTTGCATGATTTTTTGTCATTGACAGCAGTATAGAGAAAATTCTAAAAGCTGACACCTTTATGCCATTAGTCCATTCCAAAAAAATGTATTAACAAAGTCTTCTAAGGAAAGTTTTCACACCTGAACCAGCAGCAAGCTTTCATTGTCCTAGGACATATACAAATACATAGGCTCATTGGAAACTGGCAGTACAAAGCCAACCAAATGATTTTGATTCTCAAGGCATTTTAAAACACATTTCCCCAGGCAGCAATTCCACTCCAGAGCAGTTTGCCCCTGCCTCTCACACTTCCTGCAACTGTCTGATGAGACTGCTATAATCCAGATCAGTAAAATTATTTAGGTTTAGAAAAAACAAAACACTCCCAACTAAACCTTCCTCTCCCCTCATCTCACCTAAAAAAGCCTAAGGATTAAAAGCATAATCAGTGTGATTTCAATGGCCTGGTTTATAGCCTGGCTCTCCAGACAGTTACCTCAGCACAGCTGAGGAAGGCACAAACTGTGATGTGGGATTATGAGCTACAGTAGAGAAGGATGGAGAACTTTACATAGTGGCTTTGCCACTATCAAAACCACAAAAATAAACTACAACCTAAGGCTGCTTTTTTACTTTGACAAACTATGTACTAAGCAGAAATAAGCACGTAAAGAAAAGCTCAGCTCTGCTTAAGTCAGGGAGTTACTCATCACTTCAGCGAGGATTTCACCTTTTACATCTAACAGGATTTGTCTTTTTCAGTGCAGGCAGCCGAGGGTGATGGTATGCGTATTTTCTGTCAGCCATGAGTGCAGGGCTTTCCCTGCCCCTAAAGAAAATGGCTTCTGAAGATCAGACCCAAATGTTCATTTTCTGTTCAGTACGCCTGGAAAATCCTCTCTCCTACTTCCTTGGGCTTCTTGACCATTTGCACCTCACAGTATCCTATCTGTAAAGTGGGTGTTAAAATATCGATCTCACGTGGCATCGATGACAATTAATATTTATGCTGAGCTTTGAGAGCCTAGAATGGAAGTTAGTACAGTATAAATGCCTGGTTTTGTTCCTAGCCTTCAGAAAAGCCTTTACAAAGCTAATACTTTGCATTAGGAATCTTTCTGATGGACAAGGAATGAAACTAGTGAATGGAACTACTGGTGTCACATCAAAAGAGACCCTCTATTCACCCCATCTCCCTTATTTATTTTTTGGCATTATCTTTTTCCTTCCTATCTTTCCAAGGCCCAAGGCATCAAAATTTACATTTTCTTTGCATTTTATCCTTAAGAAGAAAAGAAGGGAGGGGGTGGGAGTGGAAAGTAACAGAGATAAAAGGAACAAACAGCTCTAGATATCAAGCTGTGTAACCAATTCCTTAAAGTTAGTCTGTGCTTCTGAATATTTTATAATATATAAACTGAAAACACATTATGCTTTGATTTTCAAACAGCAGCTTAAGTCACATGCCTATTGTAAACCTTCTAAGGGATAAGGAAACTGACAAAGAAAAAAACATGTTCACTTGGTATTTTCAGATGATCCTGGTGACATTCCAAATTTCTGTGGCAGGTGGAGTGGAAGGGATTTAGGAATCTCCCTGATGGAGAGAAAGAGTGAAAGACATTTGGAAGAATGCTTGAGAACAGTTTTCAATCATATGAAAACGGGGTCCAGATTCTACCCTTAATCACTAGAATAACGCCATTACCTGTTGCTTTTTAAAGGCTTTATAGTTTCAACGGTAATACTAAGCACAATAGGCGCTGCCAGGTATGCAAAATCTTAAGACAAAGATTTATTGCATTACTTCAAAATTGCCATTTTGTGAAGTCCCCTACGGTGCTTAATGGCCATATATTTAATTTATTTGTGACAAGACTGTGTGATCTGACCTGCCTGAACGCTCTGTAATGTTCAGGGAAAGCTTTGTACTATGGACCAAAATCCATTGCATTCACTGAAGAAAAACTGCAGAGGAAACACTACACCATTGAAAGCAGGCCGATTAGAACATACCCATCTGAAGGAGAAATTCAGTCAGATATTAAGAGGGCCAGTGCCTGCTAAGATGATAAGCCCCTCTATCTGTGAGCACACCAGAACAGAAGCACTGAGCACGGCTTTACATGCAAGAGGGGAAATAGTTCTCTCCCAACTTTCAACCAGAGCGGCAGCGTAAGAGACAGGCAGTGCAGGGATACTGTACAACTTCAGCCCTTGAATTCTACAGTGATAAGGCAGGCTCCCAGGATTAACAGCCCTGTCAAGGGTAGCTCTCTGAAGTGCTTATTTGTTTAGAAGAACCACCTCATTCATCATTAAGGAGTGATAGAAATGGAAGCCCTCTGACACAATATCTGAAGTCTACCTGGATGTATGTTTTCTTGCTATCATAGAAAGCAGGAGAAAAACCATTGCTATCTGGTTTTGAAAACAGTATTAAAATGAAACACATTACTTGTGTTTATAACGTCTGGTTTCTAAGGTGTTTATATTATTGCCTTCCATAAAAATATTGCAAGCCAAATTGAAACTATGTACTTTACATAATGAGCAGAGGTATACCTATAGCAACAAAATCGTAAATATGGCACTACAATTTAATATTAAATTAACCCTGCCCTTTAAGAGAAACAGCTTTTATTTTTACCTTCTCTGAATTCTAAATAGATGTTTCTGATAATGAGTAATGACATTTTTCTGGTAAAATCACAAAACTGATTTTTTGTTAAGCTTCCTTTACATAAAAAGTGAACTCACATAAAAATGTGTAATATGAAAAAACTGAAATACTCACCTAAGGATTTTTATTACATGAATGATCCTCTACTTCAGAATGAGAACCAACATTTGTGTTTCTTTAGTGGCTACGATTCCTCAAATCTGGGGGTTCATTCACAGTTCATTTTTCCTGTATATCTTATTTAAAATGGGG
>VXBO01006799.1:500438-552288 GCA_013400135.1 Rhinoptilus africanus
GGGGGGTCTAATGACATATTTTAAGAGCTGTCAATGACTCGTAAATACTTTTCTTGGAAGACAGAAGACTAAAATAAGGATGGTAAGAAGCAAAGGAGATTGAAGAATATAAAACACTAGAAGAAGTGCTGGGAAGCTATCCCTCGCTCTGTTGGTGGTCTTGTAGATACTGGACCTAATTGGATGTTAGGAATTAAAGATATCTTGTTCTGTCATTTTGACAATGTGTGTAGTGAAGCAAACTAGGGAAGCTCATGTTTTAACTATATAGACGCCATTAAAATACACATATAACTTTTCCACTTCGGAAAAACTGTCATTTACTATTAAGGGCAAGCATAAGATTTTGACAGACTTGTGGTAGGAAATGTGTAATTTTGTTTTGTTATCAGTCCCATGTTTCATAGCCTGCTACTCTCTGCTAAAGGCATCGGGGGAAAAAAAAAACCCAAACAAAAAAACCCCAACCAACCAACCAAAACAAAACTTGCATTCCATGTTTCATTAATTTCCTCTTTTTTTTTTTTCCTTTCTGTTGAACAAATAAGTATTGGGAAAACTATTTTAAATGACTGTGCAGGGCACAAGCACGCTCCCAGCCCCTATAGGAGCAGTCTGGCAATGGAGAATTTCACATAGTTCATTTTGAGGAAAGGACAGAATCAGTGTCTTCAACACAGTAATGGTGTGACTAGAAAGACTAAATCCTGTCAATAATTTGGCATCAGCATTGACACTGGCACTGTTTTTAAAATTACAAAGTAATATATGTTGTCTACAACATGGTGTCAGTCACCGTACATTTGAAATCTTCAGAAATTTCTGCTATGCTTCTGATCTGTGTGGGTTTTTTTAAAGCATCTGACTACCCCTGACTGTTCAAGAACTGCTCCCTTAGAAAGTGCTAATTAAGATACTGAAGAGTCTCATCTAATATTTATACTTCTGGTGTTGCACTAGATCCTTTTGCAGTGCATGAACAGCGTCATGAAGAAGGAATTAGAAGCAGTATAGCTTTGAGCCTCAGATAATCCTTCACTGATTAGTGAGATTCGCATCATCACCTATTCTGAATGCACTCCTCTCAGGATGTTGATAAAGCCCTTCAGTATCACAATATGGACTTCCAAGCACAGCCACGGCTTTTCTACCCAATCAAAGTGAAACCCTCAGTTCACCTGGTTAAGCTAGCTAATCCTAAATCGGCTTTTAGATTGTCACTTAACAACTCTGAGGCACTCCAGAAGGATCCCGCACAAATCCTGTGGTAAATGAGGCCTAGGCTGAGTGAAAATGAACAAACAAAAAGCTTTAAAAATGGACAGCAAGTTCTTTATCTAAGACATATTTTTATTTCTTTAGAGTGAGAATTAAGATGTCAGGAGTTGGATAGTTCTGTTAAATTGGTCTTCAAATGATGATGTATGCCTGCTTAGATTTCAAATGATGACATATGACTACATATTAAACTGTGAACTAATGCAAGTAACGTGCAGAGGGTTTGGTGCTTTGTCAGTTTTGAATATGTGGAGGACTAATAATACAAAATTACAGGTTTTAATAAAGAATTTGAAAAAGTTTCAGTAGTTTGTAGCTTTGCTGCCTTTAAAAATGTCTGAACAATCTGAATTTATTGATTTACACCTGCAGTAGTATGTCACCCTCTTCTGATGAAATTTTTAGCAAAACTTACAGTCCTGGGGTAACGGCTGTTCTCTGCAGGAAATTGCTGTCATCTAAACCCTGGGGCTACACGCTATGCAAAAACTACTGAAACCCCTTCTTTTCAGAAGAAAATCATCTCCATTTTAGGCAGGGTCCAACTGCAGGCTGGCAGCACTGTGGCTGTAGCTGCTGACTGGCAGGCAGAAAGCAAGATGCAATTTTTGCATCTCACACTAGAGACTGGCAATAGGTGCTGCCCAAGTAGGTTTGCACCTAGGCTTCTTAGATTTATGTAAATTTTCTGTACTGTAAAATTATTCCATTGAATACAGAGTTATTTGAAATCTCATACTGGAACTTGTAGCAAGGTAATAATACAGGAAATATGCTCTGAAATTATTTTATCACTAAGTGATAGCTGGAAATTGAACTTGTAACACAGAATCACTCAAGTTTTAAAAATCATCCTTTTGCAATGAAATGAAGGAGCGAGATTCCCGACACTACCTGACAAGTGAAGGCACTCACAGCAAAAGCTATGACTGGCAGAGAATAAAGGACTTGCCATCTGAAGCAGATCACTCAAGTACCAATGCCAGATTAAATAGAAACAACACACAGAGATCTAAGTTTATTATCTTTCATACTGAATTGTTTAGAAATAATAAATAGAATACACAAACCCTATACCCACAGTAGTTTATTTTGTCTTGTGGGAAGTTTTAACAGTTTCTGGGATTAAATGGCTTTCCCCTTCTGTGAAGGGTCTGATGTAAACTCTTGTACTGAGGCTTAAAGTCTTAAGGTTGTTAGAAGTTTCCATCAGTCAGTCTGTATGTCAATGGATAAAAAGTTGGTTGCTGATCTGACCTGTTCATCGCTCTCTGGAAAGATGCCATCAAACTACAGACACATTTAGCAATACTGGGGGAGGAGGGGGGATTGGGAGAATAGGGTTATTCAGTGAGAAAAGTGAGTTTCTCTATGCATTAATGCCTGGACATTGAGAAAAAGCCTTAGAAAACTCCAAACCGATTTTGCACATGTGTACGCTCATTTTGTAATTGAAGCCTCCACTTTATATAAAATCCTGAGAATTACATACGTTTGTTGGTTTAACAGAGGAGAAAAAAAACGGGCTACTTTTCATTTCTGAGACAGGTTAAAAGAGCCTTTGCTGTTTAACATGCTAGCTCCATGATTTCACTTAGCAATGTATGTTTGCAGAGTTACACATTAGTTCCCTGCAGAACAGCCTAGCAAAACGTCTAAGAAAACTGCAGTAGATAAAAATCACTGTTAAGTTAAAGTTACCTAATATTAATAGTTACAGCACTTTTAAAATTTATTTTAAAATAATTTTTACAGCAATCTCCTGGAATTTCTGAAAACTGAAAAAACCTCTCACTTAAATCCAGCATGTTATTTTTTTTTCTCTATTAACATGCTATGAATTTATTTCCACTGATGCAGTAACTACCTTTTATGCTGAGATTGTTTTTCTAATTGCTTAAATTCATCATTTTAGATGCTTTTAGTTGCTTTTTAGAAGCAACAAACTGTCTGATTTTGCAGGTGTCATACTGAAATGTCTTTAATGAGATTCATCATTTTCTACCACCTGACAAACCTAAATCGTGCTTTTATTTCTCACTCTTTAGATCCAGATGTATCCATCTTTAAATTTATACTTGCTAATATTGGAACAATCAAGGGCAAAATCCTGAAATACAATATTTAGGCAACATCCTTTTTTTTTTTCCCCAGCAACAGGAGTCTTGTCTCAAAAAGAACTGAGTAAGAAGGGATTGTCAGTTTGTCTGCATTTTGGCAAAACAGGTTTCCTGCCTCTAGTGATTCCCTTAATTCAGTTGTCAGCAGAGAGTATCTGAAGCAAGGATTTAACCTATAAATTGAAGGGAAATCTTATTCTGAAGCATGAGAAACAGTGGCTGTTAAAGGCCAGATCCTGAGATTAGGTTTTACTGCCCAGAGATTAAGTTAAGGTATTTGAAGGTAGTTTAATGACCCACAGATCACAGACAGTTCTTTGCATACCAGCCCTGCTTTGCAAATTTACAGGAACCTGAAGGCACTGCTAATTTACATGCTTTAAAATATCAGGACCATATTTAGAGGAAGCTGAAAGCAATTCTAATCTACATATGTAAAAAATATGGTGACCATATCTGGAAAAGAATAAAACAATGGTGTAATAAAATAATGGTGTATATCCTGAAAAAATGCATCTGACTCAGGAGGTATTTTCATTGTGGCCATATATCTTGCGGATGTATTAATAGTCCTAATTTAGGCCTTACTGTATCAATAGGCCTAACAAAGGTTTAATGAATGGGACCCAGCTCACCCAAATTAAAATGTCCACACTGGTGATCGGAGTCCCAGCGAACTACCTATTTCCTCCGTATAGTTTGTAAAGAGTTATAGACAATTGTCACATGTTGCTCACCTGATGTATTTCAACAGCTATTTCAGACTGAGATGGCCTGCACGGGTTACTTTCCTCTGAGCATACAAGCTGCCAGCAGCTACCCGTTCAGATGGAGACATCTAAATAGGGTCAGATGAGCCCTACTGTGTGAACGCAATATTTATCTTCCAGACTAGAATGGACAGTAAGTTCAAAGAGAAATATTTCTTTTGTTCAGGTTTGTAAAAGTACCCTTCCAGGCTGTATAGGAAGCTACAGTAGCTTCCATAGCTATACTATGTGGTCTCCATTGTAGGCTATGGAAATTGTAGCTCATCCACTTCCAAGTAAAGTTTTACTACAAGTGAGAGACTGCCGAATGCACATGTTTTTGAAAATGGCATTTAAAGACCAGCTATACCGATCCGGCACATGGCAGGCATGTCACATGCCAGAAGTTGATGATGAAGGTGCTCAGGTCAGGGGTGCGTCTTGTCGCACCCTGTTTGTAGTTGACCAAAGCAAGCTAATAAAAGTTAACTAGGTTAATTTTTATAGCTCTTTCTATTGGCCAAATGCAGAGTTTATCATTCAGGAGAAAGGTAGTATCATGATAGATGGAAACCAAACATTAAGCACAGACAGCACAAACAGAAGCCAAACATAGGTCACTGGACAATCAACTCGGGCAACAACAATGGTTTAGGAGTGACTGGGGGCATAGTTCAACACGCAAGACAAACCCGTTGGTTTGCAGAAAGCAGCATATTCTTTTGAATTTTACTGATTAATCTGTTTTTCAGAAGGAAGAGCTGAGGAGTCTTTTGAAACCTGTCAACAATTCATTCCTCTTGTCACATTTTCTAGAGAGAGTTGGAGAACCCCTATCACAAGCCTTTGTGGTAGATCACTGTGGTAATCAGTATGTGATGGGGTAGAATAATCATGTTACACAATGGTGTAGGTTATAAAACCCCCAAAGAATCTCGTACAGACAGAAAGGGTCAAAATACAAAGAATAAAACATCTGAAAAAGTAGACACAAACCACGTCACTGAAAATGGTTATAAAACTAGGCATGCTTATGTCTAATAAGATAGATGTTCTTGGCCTTGATTTCTTGGAAGATTTCCCTATATGTCAGTATTGAACCAAGCACTTTGGAATAGCATTAGGAATTTATATCCTGGGGATGCCATCTTTTAGACAAAATAAAATCAATGTCCCAACTAGTCAGGATTTTTTATTGTTTGTTCCAAAATGAAGTGTCTTTTTCTCCAGTCTTCAACAGATTCCAGATACTGTCATAATTCAATTCTCACTGCAGTTTCACTTAGATCTTCAAACCTACATTACGGTCCAGTTAGACTGTGTACGAATATAAACTACCACTGCTCTTGTGGCACTGCATGGCTGTTTAGTAACACTGAATTTGCATGGAGGTGTATTTTATAATACATTCACAAAGAAAGGCACTGTAGTACACTGTATGACTACTAAAAGTATATTCCTGTAAAATAACCATTTATAAACCATTGTAAAAAGATCTGTTTTCTTTCACCTGTTTTTAAATGTTTTATATTTATGAACAGACCAAGTTTATGTGACCTGGGCTAGCAAGCTTTCTTCATTGGAAAGAAAAAGGAAGGCTATTACCATTGTATCCCAAGTGAATATTGTATCCCAAGTGAATGAAAATAAAACCCCAACAGGATCAGAACCTAGGACTGCTAATGTAAGAGGAAACTTCATTTACTACGTTCAAACACACTTGTAGGAATAAACTGAATCATTTGTCCTTTAACTTGAAAAGAAAGGAAGAGAACAGAAGAGCTTGCCATTATATTGGCATACTGTTCTGGAACGGGTAAAGAGAGGAAACTTACTGATGTTGATGATATCAGATGCATTTGACAGTTGCACGTTGTCTATATATGCATTTGTGCATGCCTATATGCATGTTTATTAGCACTGCATATGTTCAAGTTTTTTCTACCAAAAGGTCACTTAAAAGGCAAAGATATGTCCAGTGAGTACCTCAGAAAATAAAATATGGGGTTTTTTTTTACACCAATCTACAGCTAGCTAAACAAGAATGTATTATTAATTTAATTCCAAGCTTCTAATTTATGGGAAAACTCAATTAAATTTAGTCCTGAATTTGTACTGAATCTAGGGCCATCTCCACTCTATCAACAGTACAGAGATGTCAGAAATAAAACATTTCAAGTTGGCAAGTTTTTACATAAACTGGATTCCAGGTGAGACTGGCTTGTTGGGAAAGTTGTTTTAAAATACATTTAAAACAAGACCAAAACTCACTGGATAATAAAGCTGCCGTTTACTAAATCTGTGGCAAATTTTCCACTGACTTCTTGTGATACCAAGTTTTCTTCCTGTAACTGAATGAATCTTAGGCATTCAAAACCCACACACCTGTGGTCTCCTTGTATTTGCATTAAAGAGAAAATGTATTTGTAGGACATATTGTGCAGTTTTCATCAAAATATAGATGCACATGCATATTAACGCTATTTCTTTTCTCTCAAGCCCACCCTGAATTGCAGCTTTCCTTGAACAATTCTACCACATGCAACTAGGACTGTCTCACAGATCCAAATATAATTCCGAGTCCAGCTCCTTCCTGCACACTTCAGCATGCTCCTCATCTTGGCCCCTAATGAAAATGCTACTATTGGAAAACAGGGAATTTTCACCCTAAAGTAATAAATCTAATTCTAACTATTTTAATAACATGCTAAGAGACACAAATTTAAAAAATCCACCACAAACAAAAAACAAAACAAAACAAAAAAAGCCCATGCCTTAGGATAGGCTTCTAGTCCTAGAAGAACATGCATTTCATGGCCAAATTTACTAGTTACATGAGAACCCCCAGACTCCCACTTAAATCCATGGTTTGGGAATCTTACTGGATTTGTTGTTTTTAAGAACTCAGATTATAATTCTGAATATTGCTGCTTTAGTAACTGCAACATGAGGTTGTGCTGGGATGTTTTATAATCATCCTTTTCTACACAATCTCATGACTGTGTTCAGTGACACTTTGAAAAAGCATAAAGTCCAGCCACACAGAACCCAAAATGAAGAGGACGAAAAAGCCCACCTGATTTTTCAAAATTTTATAAATAATTTGACGTTAGGTTTACCTCAAACCCATTCTTAGTCTATCTTAACTATTTTGTTCATGTCTTTTTTTTTTTCTAAGACACTACCCTCCCCAGTCATAATAAACAAATGACCATACTGAACTGTGAGAAGAGGATCTGGCAAACTAAATAAATATTCCTAAATAAGAGCAAAAATATCACACTGCAGGAATGCAGAATTCTATCTGCATCACTGCCATTCTGGAAAGCTAAAGTGTTTTATAGGCAGTACCATATGCTAGAGAATAGAAGACACTCATGGGCATTTTTTTGAAAGCAGGGAATTAGCCTTTGGGAAGTTTTCATGTGTTTGTGGAAACTCACAAGCTTCCCATCATTTTCAGGCATCTGTAATTTTCTTTCTTTTCTTTTTTTTTTTGGTAACATATGGAACTGTGACTTCAAAACATGCCCTTGCATCACTATGAATTGTATATTTCAGTTCTGTAATCCTCTATGGCAGCCAAAGAGAAAATGCATTTAAAAATTTACTGTATTTGTTGTGTAGTTAAAGGGATAGCTTGAGCTTCCTGTATTGCAACTTCAAACTTGAAGCCTCCTCATCAGTGAAATAAAAATGGCTGGTAAGTACTGCTTTTGGGCTGTGATAATTACCTTGTGTGGTGCTTAAAGCACAGCTAACATCATAACTGAAAGAACAAAGGAACAGTAAGTTTAATCTATCTATCTATCTTTTGTATACAAACGTCATTATCAAAAGTCCAGGAAGAAATGTTGAGAAAAAAAGAATCAGTTCTGTGATTTCAGAATATTTTGTGATGTATGGCAGAAATAGCCTTCCTCTGACTCTGTCATGTTGTGTATAGGTTATACTTGAGCAATTTATAATATAATCAATACAATACCCTGAAACAATATAAAGTTTCCAGGTAGAAAATATTACTGATGCCCATATGCATTACAAATGCTAGGAAAACGTCCCACTTATCAACTAATATTTAAAAGCAGTGTTGCTTTGTAAAATGATTTTCTTTGAGTTCATTAGAGCTCTGGATATCTCTACACTTTTATTTTACATAAAAAATAAAGAGAAACATCTTTGCCTCAACCCCAGCAAATTCTTAAATAACAGAGAACCTGCTAGCGTTATGTATATTACAAATACAGATAAAATACAGGAATGATTATTAGTACTTCTTTGAAGAGCCTTCAGCCCCTTCACAGTTTTCAGATGAGAACAGAAACTCATCCACCCTGTGAGCACGCTTCTCAACAAATATGCATATACTTGGAAAAAATTATGGTTCTCCCATAACTCTCTTCCACTTGCAGGACACCACTTAGGGACAAGCAGCTAAACTATCCTAAACTCTCAGGCTGCAAATGTTGTTTGGACACTTCAGAGGACTTATTTTCTTTCTCACGTGCCCCCTACCCACATCACTACCACGACAACACGGTTTGCCATTAACAACATACCACATTAAAGAAAACTGGTCATTAAAAATATACCCCAGACAAAACTTGCCAACTCATTGCATTGGTTTTTTTACACACTGACATTGAAACATCCTTGTCTATGTGAAATGAAAAAAGTACACTTGTGATGAGTTAATCCCAACTTATTTTTCCTGTGTTTATTCATTTGAACACTTCAGACTGGAACTCTGAATTACTCTTGGTAACTCTGCACAAAATTTCAGTGAAATAAATGGGTGTAACAAGGTTGAGCATATGTAGCATTATTTGCAGCCTCTTCTAAGTCACTAGTTCATAATGAGTCATCTTCATTATACGCAGAGTTCTGAAAGTACCTACAAGAATTCATTTCTGCCATTCAGGCTTAACATGCATAGCTCAGCCTTTGAACACACTGGGATGTTTATATAGCTGCACACATAATATACTGAGACAAGGTAAATCCCCACTTTTCTTTCTTGTCTTTCAGGTATTTTCGGTGGTTTCTTTGTATTTGTCATTCTATTTGAATTTTGCAATCCCAATTCTCAAAACCAGCTGAAGAGTAAACAGAGAGGCTTTGTGACATGAAAAAAAGAGGCAGATGAACAATAGATAGCAAATGATGCAAGCTTCTTTTGCATGTCTTCCCTTGAAAAAAAAAAGAGTAAAAGCTTTTCTCAGAAAAAATAAAATACTAAGAAAAAATGTGCAATCAAGAAATAATTTTAACTGGCTAAGAAGAGGCATTCAGTATCTTTGATACATACTCAAAAGTCTTTGTCAGGATTTTCTCTGTGTTTTTTTGATGAACGTCTGTGGGAATTACCTGACTATTTTCAGTCAAAAGCTGCTGGAAAGGCAACCGCATGGCTCCCATCTCTGACACTGCCGTCCATTCTGTGGACTCTTGTCCAGCTTCTCCTGTGGCTCCCTGGAAATAAAATCATATCAGTAAGTAAATCATGCACTTTCTTTCTGTTTTTCTCTAGATGGCAGCATTTGTCTTAAGGACTTCCCTCTAGATGAACGTTTCTCATACAGGAGTAACAATAAGGGCTCAAGAAAAATACTGGCAGGGACCTGAATTTCTTTGCTATTTGTTTCGGCTTGATTTTCTTATTTTTCACTGTTTTTTTTTCCCTGGGTTTTGTTTGGGAGCATGCATAGCTTTTTACATCAATAACTGAAGTTGTTCTATCACGAATAGTTAAAAAGCTAAATATCCCAGTGCAATTGTGTGCATGAAATCAAAATACAGTGGGAGTTCAACTAACAAAATAACAACATGCAAAGAGTAAGCAAAATATATTAAATCGACATGGATTAAAATTAATGGATTGAAAACTTCCCCCAAAATTCCAAACACATCTGACACAGCCTGAAAACAGTGGGGCTTGCCTTGCTTTCAATTTCTGAGCTCTGTATATTTGGTATAATTCAATATACTGAAAAACCCTGTTCTTGAGCATTCCTGGTTTTCATACAAACCGTGGAAGAAGTAGACATATAAAAGATTGATCTCTAAAGATGAACACACCTTCACATTTTAAAATCAAACTTTGAACCATTTGATGTTTGCTGTTTGCTAAAACTCTGATCTCCTACTCCATACATTTAGGGTAGGATCGCAGTCCAGTCGCATTGCCTCATTGATTTGCAGGACTGCTGGCAAGGAGACCCAATTAAGAGGCATAATCTACACTGTTGGGCAGACTACCATACTAGTTCTTCTTGTATTCCCTTATCCCACGTATTCCTGTTGCTTGCTCATCACCAGAAATAGCTATATATTTTGATAGTCCTTACTCTAGCCTTATTCATCCTTTTAGTAATTCATGACTAGAACTCTACTTCTACAAAATAGTTACACTGAAAACTGTTTAATTTTTTATTTGCAAGAGTATGAAGATATCTCTAGCCTGCGTTAAATGAAAGAAATTAGAATTACCTAAAATGGGAAAAATGTAATTTATGATTAATGCATTTTTTTCCCAAATAAATGCTATTCATAAAGAAAAGACACATATTTTATTAGGTGTATTTGACATAAAATCTTGTTGGCTTTCAAGCAGATCATAGATGCATTCTACATCCCCCTAGTAAATTTGTCCATCTGTAGCCTTCCCTGAATGGATATTCTGCAGCAATAATTAATCTGCATTTTTTAGTGCATCACCACTTGTACTCACAGTTGGAAAAGAATGCGATCCGTTGTGGTAATTTTTCAGCGGACATATATCACTCATTCCCTATTTACTGCCTTCCACGTACAGTCACTGGCACAATGTTTCCAGATTTTTTTATTAACCTGTCCATTAGTCAGACCCCCCCTGCCAGCTCTGCCTATACTCTGAATCACATACAAACTAGAGATTTTTTTTTTAAATGAGCCCCATCTTCATTTTTCTCATGCTTCCTCTCCTCTCCTCCCAGTCTGCATTTCTCTCTTAGTCCCCTAAAACTTCTTGACCATTAGTTTTTGACCTGGGCCAGCAAGCTGAGCCCATGGATCCTTGGCTGTCGCAGCCGTGGCGTTCCCCTGGACAAAACGGACCTGCTTAAGATCTATGTGCTGGTCTCAACTGGAATACACAACAGGTTACAATCTAAGGGGAGATGTTGGCATTTCACTGCTTGTTATTAATAATGGAGAAAAGGAAGAATATGTTAAAATAAAAAAAATCTCAGATATACAGTACAAGTGGGCCATGTGTTAACTCATCTAGCAAAAAAATGTAAAGTAAAAGCATAAAAATGTAACGCTGTAGCATTTTGATCCAGTGTCCCTATTTCATCAGCTTATCTCGGCCTCATCTGATGAATGCCTAGCCATTCAAGAATTTATTCTCCTCTCTCTCTCTCTCAGAGGAAACTTTTGTAATTACTTTTAAAAATAGTGTTGTGGAGACTTGGTGGCCAAATGCCTATTGATCATGTGGAAAGATACATTCCTCTTCTGACTTCAAAGACCTCAGTGCTGTCCAAGGAACTAAAACTGGCAGCCAAAATACCAGGGGAGAAATAGATAGGGGTAAGGACAGAAAGATTGTATCTCAGAGTGAGGAAAAGAAACAATCATCTTCAAGCTCTTCCTTTAAATTACAGCAAAGGTACAAAGCTACTGCAAGGTGCCAGACTTGTTGGAATAACTTTTGAAGATAATAAGAATTATTTGAATAAATGGGTTATAAATCTACTTGACAAAACCATCTATAAAGTTACAAAAGCAGCAGTTTTTTCTTAGGTTGATAGGAACAGAGAGGTCATGTTTAATTTAATAATGAAGCAATCCGTGGACATTAAAACAAATGGCATACTCCAGATACATTTTCAAAGAGGGCGGAAAAAGTCATCATATTGAAATCAGATGCCATGTGCATCACACATCATTTCTTCCTGTACTGTACTCCTGTCCTGTCCTGTTTTTTCCAGCTTTAGAAAGCTGTTTCTGTTTCTTCTCCCTCAGTTGATATGATCCAGTTAAATCCAAGCTTTGGAGACACTTGCATGAAACATCAGTGATTACTTGATTTCTCAGCATATAAATCTAACTACAAAACTTACTATGCAGGACTCTGTTATGAGGTAACTTTTCCTATGCAGCATTTTTGCCTCAGCTGCTATCTGCCCAGAGACCTGCATTAACACAACACTGACAAAGCTGATCTCCATATAACATATTAAGCAATTGTTTTCCCAGAACAACCTGATAAAGCAACAAAAGGCCTTTCAGCTTTTCAGTAAGCAGCTTCCATGTAAGTTCAACTCCAAGCAGCTTTTAGCTTCTAAAAATCAAGGCCACAAATAGCTTCTGTTACATATGATCGGCTTGGAGAGGAAGCTCTCTTTAGCCTGCCGCTCTGCCAGCTTTCCAAACCCCTTTTCTGCTTCTCAGGACTTTGTCAGACACACTTACACCGAGCAACAGCTCAACTCCTATTCCCCCTCCTCTCCACCTCACCCGTCCCCCTGCAGCGCGGATGATCTGCAGGATCGAGCAGGAGGTGTCTGCATGTCTGAGGAAAGGGCGCAAGCAGAAGATGAGGGCAGGCAGCCTTCCTGATTCTCAGTGGCTTAATCAGGACAAATAGAAGTTCATCAGTCTAAGCACTGTCTCACCCCACACCTGCCCAATTTTGCCTGTGCTACCACCACTTCTCACAGCATGGAAGGCTGAGTTGTGCCCTTGCCTTAACTACGCTCTTCTGTTATATTTCATTCTGTCCATAATTTAGCAAATGTCCTAATTTGCAGGTTTTGGCATGCCTCATCTTTGCCTGGTAAACCTCCTTAATCTGAGCTGAGGGTAAACACTAGGTTGTCTCACATTCATCTCCTACACTTATGCCACCAAAAGGGCACCTCAAAGGCTGAAGAGAGGACGGATGCTTCACGGGTTCTGTGGGCATAGCCAGCCATCGGGAGAACCGCAGCACCAGTACCAGCACAAAGCCCCATCAAAACTGGAATCCTCTCTTCAGATGTTTAATCACTGAAACCCTACCCTGGTATATTAGTAGGCAGTCAGAAAAGACCTTCAGCAGAAACTCTGATAAAGGATTTACGTATTAGTGAGGCTATTTTAGTGCACATACCGTTTGTGTGCCTATACCTTGCTTGTTTGCTAAGGAGAATGTTGCAATGAAGTATTTTGAACATCTATTACGGGATGTAAATGTTGTTACGCAAGTTTGGGGCCTAATTTCCAATTTGGCATCAGTTTACTATGCAGTATCAAACGGTCTAGATATTAGGAGGACAAATTTGAACAAGGTAGTAGATTTTAATGTCTGTGAATCATGTGGTTCTGTTAACAATAAAATAACCAACATAAATACAATTTCTGAACAGGAAGAATATTAGCCAAATTGATTCGCATATACACTGCAGGTTATATTACTAAGCTCTGAGTTTCCTGATCCACTTCATGTGGAAGAAACTCTTTTACAAAGTCATTACAATCAGTTAGCAGTATACATATCTCGCTTCACCAAATTGAATTTTTTTAAAAAAGTGAAAATGTTTTGCATGGCTTCATAATTTTGCTTGCTAGTCATTCCAAGAGCTCTAATTCCTCACTTTTATTGCAACACTGTGAGAACATTTATTATATAAATGTACAATCGCTTGTTCAATACTGTCCTTACAATTTACAGATATGCAAAACAATTGAGCTTTGTATGCAGCCGAATAATATATGCAGGCACATATAGAGAAAAGCATAAAGGAGATAGTCCAAGTAATAATTTTGCTCTTATACAGTTCTAATTTTAAGTCCTTCAGAATAGCCATCCATCCCCTGGAATGTCTGATACTGCACTAAAGCTGAAGACAGAGAATGGAGTTTGGAAAGTAGTCACCTAATGAGGGATCTTAAAATCCGCACCTGTTTGTGCGACTGAGTACATGGCATTGCAGTTAACAGCCCAGGCTCTGCATCACAGGCAGATGTGAATTTAACACTCTGTGATCTTTACCAGATGCTCTCAACCTTGGACTTACGACAGTTTTGCCTATCCACTTTCAGATGTCACCAGCCTCCACTAGCAATTAAGGGATTGTCTTTCCTTGCGAATGTATGGTTTTTACGTACTGCTTAGATGACTGACCTTGACAGATCAAGAACTGATCTCACACCAGTGTATTTCCACTGGCTGAAATGGAACTCTTCATGGTGCGAATAAGTATATGCGAGATGGTTATATGGCTCTCAGGTTGAAATATATTAAGTCACTATATTTTTTCATTTTGTTTAATTTTCTAGTTCAGGTCTTTTAAAACAATTACACGATAAAACACTCATGCTTTTTTAAAAAAAAAAAAAAAAAGAGAAAAAAAATTTTCTCAGTCTTAACACAGAGTCGGGTTTTTCTTTCCTGTTTGATGCTTTTCTTTACCAGTAACAAATAACTCTGAATTCTACTGACAAATCTATTAAGGTACTTTTTCATGTTCCTTAAGGCCAAAAGATGTTTTCTTCTCCCCTCCTCCTTTTCACTTTTTTTCATGAAAAAAATTCAAATGAATACACCAAGTACCTTTCAACAGCCCTATTCCTTGTCCTCTGAAAAAATGCTTCCAATTCAGGGAACTTCGTATGGCAAAAATTGGAATGCATGATTACACAAAAACATGAGCTTACTAATAACTGGAGTGATCAAATGACATTGTAATCACAGAAGCAAAATAAGAATTTAGATAAACAGTAAAGTCATGTCCCATATCCTTCATGGAGACATAATTATAGAATATAAATATTAAGAAGGCGGAAGAGTCTGTTTATAAGACCCTGAAGTTTTAAAACAAATCTTGGGATCGTATAGTATATGTCATAATAATTTCCATATTCTGAATCTCTTGAGTTTTTTAAAACTGCATTTTGATAGTCTGATCCAAGACTTATTCACAGTAAATCGAGAACTCTGAAGGTTTGCAAAAGATTAGAGCAGCATTTCTGCCAGTAAAAAATATAAGAACAAAGTACAGACCCCACTTGGCTCAATTCGTCTTTTTTTCCCCCTTTTTCTTTTCTAAAGTGCTCCTTGCTCATCTTTGCCCTGGGACATTATGCAGCAGACTGAATGCTGAAGTTAACATGCTTTTTATCCATTAATAGCCTCTGCCAGAAATACTTCAACTCTTCCTGGAGCTAAGACACAAAGGTTGCCAAGAAAAAGGCCTGGATGCCTGTGTGCTCCCAATCCACTAGGTGTCTTACTAGCTCGCCTGAAGGCAGCATCTGCAAGTCTCTCTGGAATGACATTGACCTTGCATGGTGGCCTCTCGTCTCTGTCAAGATAGGTTCTCATCTCCACCACAGCGTGTTTCGGTATGGGTCTAGGGCGGTCATCCTGCCTTTGAAAGAGTTCCCATGTTTCTATGGTATGGTTTTGCATAACAGTCAGAAGAGCCAATAGAACTGTAAAAGAATGCACCACCTCCCCCCCCCCCCCCCCCCAAATTGTTATATGAGGGTTGTTGTTTATCGCTGATGTTAAAGTAGAAGCTTTATACTCCATAAAGATAACTGCAATCCCTTTACCCATAAATATTATGGCAAACAGCCCTGATTTGTCCATATCCCAGCAGTCCCTTGGGCTTTGTGAGCAACTGAAGGATTGACGTGCTCCTTGTTGCCTAATAGGAGCAAGTGACCCAGGGGGTTGCTTTGCAAACTTGAGCTCTTTGCCCTGCTGCGATGCAAGAGTCTCCCTGACAAATAACCACTCTGCATGATCCACAGTGGCTTCAATCAATGGAGAAGAATGAGTTACTCTAGTGGTGAAAATGTACAGAAACTAACTGTAAACAGAAACCTTCTTCTGTGAGTCATGGTCCATTCAGCTGAGTTCCTACTACAAGTTTCAGGGTTTCATTAAAATATAAACACATCTTACCCTTCCTTAGGCCATGCCCTTCTGGTGATCACATACCAAGCTGCCCAAGTAAGAAATTCCTTTAAGGGAGTTCTGGAGGAGGACGAAGTGCAGAAGGACAACTGAAGAGTGTGATTTGCTGGAGGAGGTCAGGAACGCTTATGCTGACTTTAAAACTCCAAGTTAGTTGTCTCTTAAAGTCCAGCAGTGTGGAAAAATTGAGCCTTTGAAAAAATTGTTGCCACATAGAACCGGTGACAGTGGGCTGGTTTTGAACTTTGTTGTCCAGAAGATGAGGGTACCTCTAACTTTGAGGCACTAAATAGTTCAACAGAAAAGCTGTCTGAGCTCTGTCTCTCTTGTCCTTTTCTGCACTGGTCATCTTTTTTGTTTATCCTCTTTCCTTGCATATGCATTTTTCTGTTACAGCAGGGGAAGGCAGACTTTTGGGTGTACTGAGACACCCTACAGCAAATGCCTGTTCACACGGGGAAAATTCACCCTTCCCTTTTACTCAAATTGATGGGAAATTGTTTTCATGATATATATTGTAAAACAGGCCTCTATAGGCATGGAAATTATTAAAAACCACTCTAGCAAGAGCATTATTATGGAACATAAAAGCTATTGCTGCATCCTTTGACCATTCTTCCTAAGCGTAAAAGGGAAAATACTGTGCCAATGTCTTGACAATTTCTGCATAGTTTTGAAATACAAAAGAGGGAAACATAACTAAAGACTGCATCACTTCATAAAAATATGATGGAAAATGAAAACCTGGGTTCTTATTTTCACGTCCATGTCAAGCAGGAATGTTTTTCTAGTTTTCCTGTCTTAATGTATCATCAGCGTGTAGCTGTGAAGTTTGTGAAAGGCCCGTATGGCATAAGGTATACAAAGTCTGTGGTATGAATTTAATTTTTAAGCCAAAGATAAGATGATGCCTGAACAAGAAAATTGGATTTATACTGGGAGAGGGGTAAGATTAAGGTGAGAAAGGACCAACGGACTACAATAGCTCAGGGAATAACCAGAAAAAAAGGCTACTTTTTCCACTATATTTACAAAAGTCAATGCCACATGATGCAAGTGACTGAATGTTTCCAGGTAGATATTTTTCTTGTACTGTTTCATACAACTTTTTAAAAGACTTTCAACTTGTATCGATAGTTAATATTTCCATTAAGACCCTGCCTTAAGGAAAAAGAGTGCTTCACTGTGCTGGACATTGCACAATCAAAGAAAATACACAAACCTTTTCCTGACAGTTTTACAAGGTGAAAAAACCTTCTTGATTTAGGGCCAAATTCTGAGCCCAATTTCATTCCCACAAGCTCATCACTTTGCTTATGGAGGATATAATAGAACTAGTTACCATGTGTTTACAGATTGAGATAATAATAATTAAGCAACGTTGTATATAGCATCAGTAAAATTATTAATATGAGCATGGCAGCAAAAAGGTCTGTCCATAGCAATCACTTTTCATGGTTTTCCCACATCATGCCTTCATAATGGAAAAGGCATGGGAAGGAAGGGAAACAGTAGAGGAGTAACTCAGACTAACCATTGGCATGCAAAGCTGTAAAGGCAGGGTTTCTGACTGGTGATTGTCCATGCTGGGAACTACCCACAGAAAGCTGTAGCTCTTGTCTAGGCAACATGCTACATCTCATCTCCATCTGGAGTCAGCGTGGTTCACCAGTAGAAGTAATCTCTGAAGTACATCTTGGTGGTTTAGGCCTCTTTCAAGAGTCTCAGTCTTTTCCACTACACTGGACTTCTGATAAATGGATGTGACCCAAACCTAAATTGCTTAAAAGAATGTCTTTAAATGTCCTCTTCATGGTTTCTCAGTGGCAGATAAAAATTGAGATGTGTATTGCTCTTACGTATACTCTAGAGCAAACCAGCAAACTATAGCTAGTCTGTGACAGCTGGTGACTGGAAGAAGCTGACTATACACTGAGAAGTATATGAACAGTCAACAGGAACTTAAGGAGTCTGAACAAGCCCATAAATCAGATCCAATTATTTTTGAGGCAGTATCTGCAGCTTTGATTCTCTATGACCATGTTATCTTGCCTTTTTTAATATCTGCATATTTCAGCAGGAAGACGGAGTACGGCTAGACTCATTTTAGCAGTAAGATACTCCAGGCAAAGCATTTCTGGGGCGGTTTTAGATGCCTTGGATGTATCACTGCCCATCCCTGAGAAATATCTGAAGTGTCTCACTGCTGTTCTGAAATGGGATACTGCATATACAGTAGGAAAGCATGGGAAAAAGGAAGGGAGAGTAAGAGAACGAGTGGGAATGTGCCACATTTTGTCAAGTTTCCATGAAAAACACAGTGATCACATGCTAAATCTTGCAATGTCTGTCAGTTGTAATGCTGTCAAGTAGACCTCTGCTGCTTGTAGATCTAGAAACGAGACTTGTTTAGAACATTTTAGGTACTTCTGCTATATCCTATTTAGTGAGAATATCTCTACATTTTCTCTTTATTACCATAAGCTGCTAGAAAAAGAACCTCTGCTGTATACATGATTAGTGAGTAAATCTTGACTATCAGTCTGGAAAAACACTGCTTCTGGGAAATCGTCCTTGTGGGAGCACCGACATACAGGGTGAGGTGGCTGCTAAATATAAAAATTACCACCATTAAACATCCATTTTTCCATCTAGATTCTGGTTGCTGTTCTGATAACAGAGGATCTTCAGTCAGACAAATTCCATGTTCTTTACAACCTCTGCAGACAGATACACAATTTATGTATGTACTAGACCAGACATTTCATTTCAGATCAATGCTGATTATTTCATCTAATACAAAATATGGATTTCACATTCTAGGCTTTCAATTTTGTTCCCCAAAGTATCTGCAAACACAACAGTTGGCAATTTGGCCTCACCTTGATTATTGGAGAGCTTTTAGAAGCAGGCAGACATCTTTAGTTACCTAATTACACTGTCACGATATTAACAGAATAGTTGCACAGAGACACTTATAGACAGGCAGTAAAATAAAAAACAATAATAAACCCTTTCTTGTTACTATATTTCTGCATTTTAATCTGATAGTAGGCATGCCAAAATCATAAAAAATTTCCACCAACACCAGATTAGTTATGAAAATATTGCACATTCAATTCCCAAGATAGATGTGGCTACAGTTGACTTTACAGACATCTAAATCAAATCAAATGCAGTTTCTTTCTACTTCAAAAATTCAGCCTCTGAATTTTAGTTTTAGAGTCTTTAATAACTCTAAGATCCAGTGTACATAAAACTAAGTCTATTTCACCTTTGAACTCCATGTTGAAATTGCTGTAAATGCTAATTAAAGAAGGCTATGTATATAATAATAAGACAGTTTATTTCATTTTTCTCTTTGGAAGTAGCATTCATCAATGCAAATAAAATTGTGTACAGCAATACTTTGTGAATACATTGCAAATTGGAGAGTAGAGATAGTTAGCACATATACTTTCATTTTATATCTTCCAAGAATAAACTATAATAACATAATGGCTACTGCATTTATGACTGCTTTTTGTGTGTGTGTGTGATGGGAAAGTGAATTTTTCTTATTGTTGGAACTCAACATACAATTAGCGATATGTTTGTATTTTTCATTTATGAAATAAACATATAAAATCATGCTTTTTCATGTGTGTGCATATGCACGTATCTACCTGTAAATCTATAACCACCCCCCTCTAAAGTCAGATAGGTATATGAAGGTGAAGGATGATCTGGATAAAACTTAGCACTAAGCGTTACACAACATGTATTCTGTTATCACTGTATCACAGACACCATCTTATCTTCCAATCTGTGATTACTGATTATATCTGTTACCTTTTTGAACTTTTCTTATAGCTACTATTTCTCTTCATAGAGTTTATCTATAAAGCGTTAAATTCCTTCATCTTCCTAATCAATTTAGAATGGTTTACCAGTACTCTCCTGTTAAGTCTCATTTCTCCCTTTTTTCTTTGACCTTCCCAATGTGTATTATTCCTGGTGTTATTAAATGGAATTGAGAAACATGCCAACAAAAAAAATGCGTTGGAAAAATAACTTTACGAAAACCATTCTCAGTCACTCCAAAAGAGATTTATGTAGGGAAGCTTACTTATAATCAACATGAACATTCTAAAAATGTAACATTACTTGGAAAAGAAACAGTTTTCTCCAAGAAAAAAGAGCCCTCTCCACACGCCTGCCCCCAAATACAACTCTGCCAGACAGAGTCTCATATTAGTATGGAATATGTTATCTCAGAGCGTTATGGCTCTGTGGACTTGAGTTTTAGCAGCTCAGTGCACTTGTAACTCTGACAGATCTCCAATGGAACACTTTTAAAAATGTAAGTTTAACACTTTTAAAAAGATAAGTTCCCCATAGAAAATTTTCACTTCCTAAAATATAACTTGTGAGTTGTCCATCATCCCCCCCTTAAATTGTGAAACAGCATTATATTCCATTTTCTTGGGCAACTGCACACTGATTAAAGTCAAGACCTGCTGTTGACATACAATTTGGTATTAGCTACTTGACAAAATCTCTTTGAGGAGTGGAAGAAAATAATGATTGAGAGAAGATGGAGAAAAGGAGAGGAGAGTAAAGGAGAGAAGAAGAAATAGAGCAGGAAGGAAAAAAAAAAATTTCCTCTCCTTCCTGTTCTCTTCCCTACTGAAAGAAACACGTATTTGTGTTAAAATTTCAGAGACAGTCTTTTTCACTTTTCTCATTAGGATACAGGAGCCATATAAGTCAAAGTAAACAAAACCGTGTACAGCTGTAGATTGCAAATGTATTGCGAACTCTAGACAGGGACAGCTAAATTTTTAGTAGTACTTCTTCAGTTAGGATATGTGTTTTTAGTACAACCTTTAAATTTTATAAATAACATCTATATTACATAATAATATAACACTATTACTTTTATAATAATATAACGTCATATTATATATTATTTATAATATAAATGTATGTGATCATACAGTATTTCCTACATATATATAATATTATGCTGTGTCAATAGGTTTCACATATAATATTAGGACATTATTGACACAAAACTACTTGAGTGTTTCTATTCAAGGAAAATTTTGACAGTTCTACTTTCCTTGAAGATTGGTATACATTCTTACATTTGCATTCTCAGCAGAAGTGAAACTGTTTTTCCAACCAGTGAAAAGCATTTCTATTCTTGGCAGAAGGCTTTCTCCTCTTTCATAGGACAGGGGTGGCCAACCTGTAGCTCTCCAGCCACATCTGGCTTACAAGCAAATCAGTTGTAACATTTGTGCTGAGACAAGAACGCATCATCAGCAAAGGGCGACAGTAGAACAGACAATTTGTCACTGGTAGGAGGAAACGAGCCAGCAGACACTACTATCACTGGGTCAGGCTGGGGTCGGCCAAACTCCCAAGCGTGGCACGTGTGAAATGGGCTGTGGGGCACCTATCGCCATTTGCCACGCTGCTGGAGTGCAGACGCACTCGAATACACCTCAGTCATATGAAGATTTCAGATGTGGTTTATAATGTCAGACAGGCTAATCATCTTTGCGTTGCAAGGCTAATGCCGTAACTACAAAGCTAGAAAGGTTTGTAAGGAAATGTCACTTCCCCGTTAGTAGTTGCACAACTGAAGTCTGATTTAGATTACAGATAATAACCAGCAGCATGCACTCCAGCATGTCCAGCTCTGTGAGAGGGCAAACATTTCAAACCACACATTGACTTGATATTTGAATCATGCTCTGGTCAATGAGCAGCACATACGCCGTCCAAGAACAAGGGATTCTTGAAATGAACACCCTAGAGCAGGATTCCCTCTGAAATTTCAAATCAAGCGCACTCTGTTCCCAGATCAGAGGTTCTGATTCTCTTGCCATGTACTCCTCTAACTGCAATAAATTAGGAAGGAGAATAATAGGGATTTGCCCCAGCACAAGGCTCACTTAAATGGCACAGCATTAGCAAGACAGTTCTATACTTAAAAGTCAGCTCAGAGTAGGGCCAGGGAATGGGTGTACTTCAAGAACCTGTTTAGCTAATGCTGGGCTACAAAACAACCCTCTGAGTGAGAAACAAAATCAAAAGGCAGAACTGTGATTAATCTGCATTAGTTTATGCCAGAGATTGGAAAAATTTCCTCATAATTTTGGAATCAGGGAAGAGGGGCTGTAAAGGGGGAATGCAGTCCTGTGTATCTGCTCAGCTCTGGTACAGCATGTACAAATTAATGGCAGAAGATGCCCTTTTCCCCTCCAAGTCAGATTTCTGTTGTCAATCCCATCTCATTTTGTTTCTGAAATGGGCACCAGACTAGAATCAAGCTCAGTCTTTGGATTTGCACCAACTCCAGCAGATGCTGTAAATTTGCACAGAAACTGTCTAAAACTTGGACTGTGTTCAGGTTCTTTGGCATTCTTACAAATCTATTCAGATTCACAAACTCATGTTTGTAGAACTCGACTCATTTTCATCTCCTGTCTTAGCAGTATCTACATGATAAGCCCCACGACAGCATGATGTCCTACTGACGATCAATTCAGGAACATCTTTTTCTCACCTTAAATGTTTCTGATTGAGAAAGCATTTCTCCCATGCAGCCCCAGGACCAGGTGGTCTGCTTCACTTTGTTCCCTGACCTTTGGGATTTTATCTGACCATTTATTTTGGAATGAGACTTTGATAAATTATCATTCACTATTGTAACTGAACATGTTTCAGTAGCGCTATAGGCCAGCATTGTAGCAAAGTAAATATAGATGATAGAAAAATCTGTTTTGAAAGAACTAAAAGTACGGGTACCTCACCCACAATCATCAAAACTTTTCGTAAGAATGAACAAGTAAATAAGTTATTGTTAAGCTGTAGTCAGTCTCTTCTGATGTGGCATTTCAGAGTAAGGAAAATGTTAGTACTTTATGACTACTGGCAATTCCCAGATACATAAATGCAGTCTGTGTGTGTACATGTACCATCACATGATTTTGAAGCCAAATAGGGGACAGATGAGACATATGGTCACAATATTCTTCTTTTATTAATAGGTTGAGACTATCTAACTTTCAAAGGCCTGAATTAAGGAGACTGTCTATCATTCTCCGATTCCCATCAGTTCCTTTTAACAGTAGAGAGGAAAGGCACTGCACTTTGATGTGGTAGGCTGCAAAATAGCAGGCTGACCCCCTGCCTCATCTAGTGCACTTCACCAAATACTGTCCACTATCAAAACAGTATGTTAAGTCACCCAGCTTCATTCTACCTGCAGTTCCTCCCAGTTATAAATACAGGTTTTTCATTTTGGTGCTACAAATAAACTGTAAGTGTAGCTCAACCAAGGAACTAAGATGAGATTTTAACTTCCTATTGTCAGAGCAGGAGAAAATAATTAACATCTGCCACAAAAAGCTATCTAACAGATACGGCGGATTTAAAACGGAAAGAAAAGGAATGGCAAAAGGAAAGAAATAGAGAAGGCATTTGCTTTAATCATTAAGTATTTGGTAAGGCTATATATAAGTAGATCAAATCATTTCTCCTTTGGTATCATACAGCCAAATTCATAAAGCAGTACTTCTAAACATAAATCTACTTCCAGACATGGCATTAATATCTATCCCTAAGAGACAGGTAGATCCCTATGCATAGAACAATCATGGTGCTTCGGATTGGTCACAGAATAAGTTACAAAAATTAAAAAAAAAAAAGTAATTACTTTATTAAATAGGAAATCCTATTGTTAAATAGGATCCTATTGTAGAAAATAGGATCACAAGAAAACAAGAAAAAGGAAGCAAGCAGAGATTAAACTGGCAGTAAAATCTCACAGTAAAATTTCTGGAAAGTAGTTCCAGCTGAGTACTGAGTAGAAACAGTGTGAAGTCCCAAGAAGCCAAACAGTAAGTAATATTGCAGAATACAGAATAGTTCAATAAGCTTCAGAGATTCTTTTGCCAAAAGTAATCAGGATGTTTGATCTGAGCTTGCCCAGAACATGCAGCTAGGAAAAAATTACCCCGTTTGCTGCAGAAATTGTAGTACTGCATCTCACCAGTATGGATAACAACAACTTCCACTCAGATAATCCCCTTCAACTGAGCTTGTAAACGAAGTTGCAGCAATTAGGGGGATACCTAACTTTGAAACCTGGGTAAACAAATTCTTTCTTTCAAAAGCAGATGTCTATACTTTAGCACTAACTTACACAATATCATTAATAGTAACTAGTAGGAGTCTACTAGAGTTGTATGGGTTTCTTTCACAGTTGTGTACAATGGCTCCACACATTTTCCGACTTATATTTCACTTCTAAAATGTCTTAAATGCTGAAGACGGGGACAATCCCACATGAAGGATATTCAATTTTGAATGCTGGTTGCAGAACTTTCTGTCAAGACATTTTTGATAATTATAAAACAAACACTTCTATGTCGAGAGAGAGGGTGACACTGCAAATGACTCATAGAGATAGACATTAATGGCCGATGGACCAAAAAAAGGAATATTTTGAATTGGTTTTTTAACTTTGCTTTGTGAAAAAAGGTTATGTATTTGGCTTTTTCATCTTAACTGAGGAAAAAAATGCGTAGCAGCAGCATTACATAAGGAAGGAAATTTCAGCTCTCAGACAGCCCTAGTAGCAAGTTGAATCACACATTTCTTATTCCTAAATCCCAGTCTTGCCCCAAGCTCACTTTGAACTTGCACTACATTTTCCCCCTCCTTCCTCTTCCACTTCAATCCCTTCTTTGTCTCCATCACCCATCTAACTTAGGGGAAGTATTTCTGGATCACTCATTCCCTTTTTAAGGATAATTAAAATAAAAAGCACGGTACTTTGATTAACTTTTATTTCACAATATGAATTTATAAACAAGTTACCATAAAATAAGAGGAGGTGTGAACTTGCAGAGAATTTTTATTTTGCTGTTAACACAAACTTATTCTGCAAGTAATTTTTTAAACTTTACTAGCTAAATTTCTTTTGAAAAGGAGGAACCCCCCCTTTTTTGCCTCAGTGCTCAGGAGGGCATATTTTACCACACGTAATGTCATCTATGTAGGTGACTGACAGATATGGAAATAATCTTTGAGAGACTATTTCTCTACCCTCAGAAGCTTAAGACCTGGATTAAACCATGACGGTGGGACTGAGATGCTCACTCACGATTTATATACACTTTACTCACTTGATATATATGAACGTTAATACCTGAAGGAAATAGTCTGGTAACTATGACCGCATTTCTTTTTGTTTTAGGGGCTTACACATATGTAAAGGAATATGAATGCGGCTTTATGGAGTTTTATGTCCTACAATTTTCTATTCACTTGGAGCAGAGATTATAAAAAAATTAGGTCCTTGACACACTGACAAAACTGGGCTATGAGGCCAATAACTGGGTTTGTATTTACAGAGAAAAAATTGTCAGTAAATATATAAGCCTTTCTCTTTAATGATTACATTTTTTGCAGACCTAACAGAAATAGTACCTTGTTACATTTTTTTCCCTTTTATATTCTCCCTCTTAAATATTTTTGCTTTTTAGCAAGAGTTTGAATTCCCATGTTAACATCTAGATTTGTAATGCCCTCCATTGTCCTTTGTAATTTCTCCATTTCAAATAGAGCAAAAGGCATGAGGCTACAGCACTTTCAAAGAGGCCTATGTTCAATGATGGAATGTCTGAGTTTAGGATGAATAAATAATGGCGGTTTTTTGCTTGAGCCAGTGAAAAGGGTTCTGTTGTGGTTGAACTTCACGCCTTGCAGTGGGAGTCTCCAAGAACTCTTTGAAGACTTAAATTTAAGTTTCCTGAGTACTGTCATGCAGTAAACATGGCAGTATGTCTTGGGGCTTCTGGATTGTTCTTGTCCTTTGCTTTGCAATTAATCACTGAAATGTAATCTTTCCATTATGAGTGCAAAGGCTCTACAAAAATACAAAACTTTCACAAGTTGCAGAACTAGTCATATAGGAATTGCTTCTTTTAAAGAAAGGGGATGAGTACTTACATGGTAGAAGTCTTGTGCTTCTGGGTTTTTTTCTAGAGCTATTGCTAAAACATTTGTTAAAGATGTGGGAACTTGAATCTGGTTTTCCTTCTTCCCAAACGGCTTTGAATCCCTATCGTCAGGACACTGCTGTAATGACCATGCAATATTTTATTAGAGAGAGGTTTTATTCCCTGTCCATTACAGACAGAATCCCTTCATCAAAGGCTGAAAATCACTCCTGTCTGGTGATAATGACATGTGTCAAAAAGTTATTGGGTGGAGTGGGAAGTTTCATCAGGTACGTTTCATCAGGATGGTGTATCAACTGCAGAGCATTAGAAATATTTGCTGCGATTATCACTTACTACTTATTCCACAGTAACTAGGGAACAAGCCAAGAAGTAGATTCAAATTGAAGTAACTCCCATCTCCTCACCCATAAATGCTGGCAATCTAGTCCTCAAAAAGAGCCACAAAAGAAAACAAAATCAAAGCAGAGCAAATGACTGCCTTGAAAGAAGTGTTGAATTTAAAAACCAAAACCTGAGAACCCTGGAACATAGAAATTGAATGCAGTAGTACATTACTGGTGTCTTATTTGCTAGTCTCTGAAGAAAATTCTTTTTATTCCTGGTAGAAGAGGCAGGAAGAATGAGGCATGAAAAATCTACTTCATTTCTAAATAAAGGAGGAGAGAAGTAGTAATGACAAGACCTTCTCTCTGTCACTAGCTTCCACCGTTACAGAAAGAGAATCAGATTCAAAACAGGATACAAGTTTCTCTGGAGTTGTGGGAGAGAGCTGAAGAAGTCTGACAAGTAAGGGATTACAGATGAAGGTAGAGATCACTGAAGCAGTCACAGATTTCTGAAAACGTTTGGAGAAATTTGTTTTCTTTATGTTTTAAGATCTTCTGCCTCTGTCCTTCGAGATTCATCTGTTCTTTTCCCCCCAGCCTCTCTTTCAAACTTTCATTTCATTCCTCTCCTTTCTACCTTGTAAACCTCAAGAGACTCCATTCCCTCCGCCCCCCAACCTGACCTAGTGAGTTACCTGATAAATGCCCTGATCTTAAAGTGTGATATGACTGATGAGGTGCATGTCTCTGACCTGTCACCTTCTCTGGTAGCCTACTTCATTCACATCCTAACACTTGAGGTCTCCCTGTGGTTCCCAAGAACTAACAAGATCTGAAGACAGTAGCATGTGCAGAGGAGATTGCCAGCCTCTCTGATACATGGGGAAGGATTTCAGCAAGACAGAGGGTTAAAGACGACTACTGGGAGTCACAGAGAGGCAGGAAAGTATTTATCTGAGCCATAATAAATCCAGAAATCGTTTGCGTTCTGTGCAGTACAATGAAGATTGGAGCAGCTTTTACAAAAATTATTTCATCCATATCAAATAAAAAGAACCATATAAAAAAATTAGTATGAAGATTATGGAATATAGCCTGAGTTGGAAAGAAAATAATGACACACAGAAAAAGGTTAGCTTGCAAAGGTTTGGATAAATTTGTATGTTTAAGATAAGCATCCTGTTTGGGGAGTCCTTTCTGAAATAGACCTTTCAACCTTTTGAGTTTTGGCTGTCGCAAATGTTTACCTCACCACGAAGCGTGCAGAAAAAGAGAGAAAGAGAGGGAGAAAGAGGCTGATTTATGAATCTGAATTCTTGGAAGAACAAATTAATTGCACTGTGGCACTTCTCTATAAACTAATATTGACTTAAAGGACAGCAGGAAGAGATGAAGACAATGGGTCCCTGTGGCAGTTCCATGTCACAGAGGCCCATTAACCAAATGTGTACTGAAGCACTAAACGTGTTTGGAAAAAATAAATGTACATCCTATAGGTGAGTGCAGTAATCAGCATTTGACAAGGTTCTACAGAAATACCCAGAGTGAAAAGGCTTTTGAGATCATCCTTTTATTTTTTCTTTTTATATTTTTTCCTCTCCTTATCTTTCTAAATACTTGTTTGGGACTCCTGCTGACTTCAGAGAGCTTTAGAAAAATCCCATTCATAAAATAGTGTACATTCCCTTTACACATAGTGCTGTGCATCAGGCTATTTGTATTCAAGTATAACTGAGTGCAGTCTCTCTGGGGCTCTCAGAACAACAAGATGGGTGTTCTGCTTGAGGACATCTCCTGGAATAAAACTTTTCATGCAATGTTAATTTCCCACGAGAAATGTAGGAAAATAATGACTTACAAATTGATCAAAGTCTCTGCTCTCTGATGACAACAATACCTAAATGTTTTAGGAGGAAATACAAATAATATTAACCTGTACGTCTTCAAACTGCTCTCTGGTTTATTAACTAAAGCAATGACTTCTCAGCACCATAATTTAGAAATCACCTCCTCACCTCAGGCTCTTAGCATTTTCACTGCACAGTCTTTTGCATTTAAAAAAATCCCATTAACCTGTAATATGCTCTTACATCTCCAAATGAGCTCATTAGCTGTTTCTTAAAAAAAACCCCAAAAACAAAACAACAAAAAACCCAACACTGTGGAAAGTGAAACCTGGTGTGATTATGTGAACTGACCTTGCATAGTCTGGGTTTGACTGTATCTGCAAAAACTTATATGATTAGAATTGTCAGTAACACTTCCTGGAGCCATTAAACACAAACATATCTGCCACTGCATTTATTTGACAGCTTTCAGTGAGCTCACTAGAAATGCTTTGCAGACCTTTCTCCCACACTTAAAAAGAAAAGAAATTGCAATGATAGGGTATTGCAAGTAGATTTTTAAAAAAGAGGCTAAATTAGAGAAATAAATGCTGTGGGGAGTACAATTGTCATGGAACTAAGTATCTTATATTGACAACCATTAATTAAAAGGTAAAAATTTATAAGTTACTTACAAAAATTATATGGTTACCTAATCCTGCATGTGTGAGCCACCATAAAATACCACTAAGTAAATAAATGCTCTTTGTGGGTTTTACCCTCTGTGAATGCAGGATAGTGACAGCTGGTTCCAGCAACTCCTTCCTGGCCAGCCCATATTCTTTTCCCACTTAGACACCTTAGCACGTGATCAGGTCAAGTGCTGCCTGCGCCCCTGTAGCTCTGCAAACAAATGCCACAACGCAGAGCATAAGACAAATGTGCCTCTCACAAACTGTTCTCAGAAAAAAACACAAAGGCAATGGAGATGAACCTCAGTCCAAAAAAGGTGATAGTAACAGGAAGGGGGAGGAGGGGGAGACAACAACAGCCTCCTGACGATCATGCATATCTACTACTAGTCAAACTAAAACTAGTCAAACATTCCTGAAATTCAATGATAGGTGATTTCTACTCTGTGTGCCATTTTTGTTGCTATCCCACTAGCTATTTGCCAATTCAAAGTCTTCTGCTTCATCATTTGAGCCTTTTTATCTTATTACTATTTCCATCATCATTAACATAACCAGAAGATTTTTGCCAGACAGAAATTACTCTCCTAAGGTGCTTAAGTAGTTGAGTTAATTTTCAGGAGTCCTGAACATCAATATCGTTTCGTAGAAGTTAATTTTAAGTCCACCTAAAAGTCCACTTAAGTCCATTTCAAAATTTTTGTTAACCAAGTAAATATTTGTGACTTCTCCCGTTAAAAGGCAGATGTGATCATTTTATAGTGTCTGTACTGTGCAACTGAGCCCAACCTGGCTGGAAGTTGTCACCTCCATACACAAATGCTTAATAAAACAACAATAACTACTGTAAACTGATGAATAAAAATTTGTGAGTTTCACGTGTAAGTAGAAATGAGTGCGTCAGAGACAGACCGTTAATTTCAAGTTATTCCACAATGTACAAACTACATGAAGTATACTGGAACCAGAAAATGAGATTAGGCTTTGTATAATCCTTAGAATCCTTAGAATTATGTTAATAAACTCCCTTCTATAAATCCCCTTGTAGATCTGATGGAGAAAATACATTTTTGGCATGCCTAGCAGTCATGAGTAGGCACACATTTTGTACAGGACACATCACTTGGGGTATTCTTAGAATCAGAGTGGTACTAGTTTGACCCTCCTCCTGTCCCTCAGCACCCTGGATTGTATAGGAAGCACCATGCTATAGACTGCTGTGAGTGGGGCAATGCATATTCTTTGCTGGTATTATTCTCGTAAAAAAAAATTAAGTTAAATTGTGTGGATTGAAATGCAGTGACTGGGCCAGAGTGGGACCCAGGCACTGAAGATATCACACAATCACTGCCAACATTCTGCAAGTAATGGATGGGTTGTACTGTTTCTTTTTAAAAATAAATGAGTCATGTACTATCCCTCCAAGAGAGACTTTCAGTGACAACGGCAATGTGACCTCTGGGACTAAGCTCCTCTCTACCCAGGGGGTTATAAAATGTATTACTCTTCATAGCTTTCTGAGATGAGTGGAATAGGCCGCTCACCATTCAGAAGCCGGCTATTTTTACAGCTCTGAGGCACCCAGCCTCCATGTATTGTACAAGGAAAGGCTATGGATTGCACGCTGGTAGAGCTAACTCGTAGCATTGCTTGTGTCTGTTTTGGCACTCAGCCCTGAGTAAGGGACCTCACTCCCTAATCACAAGCTTTGCCCACTGAGAATCAAACAATCATTCAACTGGCTTTGAAGCAAAATGAGAGTCTGATTTTCTTCCCTTATCTTTATACAACCTCCCCTTGCCTCTGATTTCAGCAAAGAGACTGCTGAACGGGTTTCGAATAAGTAAAAGACAAGGCTTGTCTAACTCTTGCCTAATAACAATGTTTTATAGAGAATCAACCACGTAGCTCATTAAAACAATTGGGTGAGAAGTCACTGAACTAATGTATAATCCATGAATTTTTAAGCTACCTTGAGCCTTTCTCCTCCATGTAATTGCAAAACAGCACAGTATTGCTGGCCCTAAATGCAGGGAAGATTGTATCTTAACATTTCAATAAGTTGATTAATGTTGCTGTAAAGATACACTAACAAACTGCAGAATCATTTTACCTCCAGTTTTTCGCTAACGTAGCACATCAACAAACCAATACTTGTAGACAAAGACATGCTATTTTGTGATGAAATGTTCTTAGACATTGTCTGCTAAATCCCTATAATTAGCATGGCCCCTGGTGAATGTCACTGGGTATTTGATGAAACAGGGCATGAACTCTGCAGCAACACCCAGGGGGGTCGGTAATGCTATCCAGAATGACTCTTGGAATTTTTAACTACTAGATAGGTTCTCCTTATCTAGGAAACTCAGGGGAGAAAGGTATTTGTCCGGTCTAATGACCCCTGTTAGCAGATTTATGCCACCTCCCTCTATACAAACTGCCTTCTCTCCTCTCCTTTTGGATATTTAATTTGAGAGTAACTATACCGAATAGTATTTTTTTGTAAGGGATATGGCATGAAAATGGTAAAGAAAGAAACCAGACAAATTCTTTTATCCATTCTGCTTATGGCATTGTTCTTACTCTTCAAAACACCACAAGAGCAGAAAGTTTTGCAGGTAATGAAAAGAAAAGTAAAAGACAGCATGATTGCAGCAGGTAATTTCAACTGTCCGAGCAGAACTAAAATTTCTTATTAAAAGACATCCTGCCCTAGGGAAAAAACTACTTACTTTCAGTACTATCAAAACCAGTTTCCTTGGCTGTAGAAATATACCCACAAAACTGGAAAGTGCTTCCCTCTGTGCTGGGCAAGAGTTTTCAGAACAGTAAATACTCTAAAAAGTGTAGGAAGTTCCTTTTCCTTATAGTTGTCTAGTTGTCTGCTGGTTACCAAAATTTACCTGAGACTGAGGAGACTGAGGGAAAAACCTGTTGCACAACTGTCCCAGTAGCTGTAGTCCAAACCAGGGTTCTCACCTCTCAGGTTAGTGCTTTAGCAGACATAGTGCTAGCTGCTGAGACAGCCTGATTTTGAGAGAAACTCCAATGCAGGGCTGAGAAACTCTCTTGATAAAATTTCCATTTTGCCTGGCACATTTCTCTCAACAGTTTTTTCCTGCCATTCTGCATTTTGTAGCCTTAAGGATTTAATGGTGGTATCAATCTTGCTTTAGAACACATCATTCAAATGCTTATCTTGGAATGCTATGGAATTATTTCAAAATACATTTCAGAGCAGTTTAATGGCGTTTTTTTCCTAAAAAAAAAAAAAAAAAGTAATCTATGTCAGATTTAATTTTGCAAATTTATACAATTTTTGAAAATCCATCTCTCTCATAGTGCAAGACATTGGTTTTACTTCAGTTGAGCTTGTGGGTGGATTGAATAAGAAATTCAGTTTGGCCTTTTCCTAATTTTACGTCGTAAATGATGCATGATATCAAAATGATGGAATGAGCTGCAGCTAGGGTTAGGGGCCAGGGGGGAGGCTGTCTATTGTATTAAGGACTAACTCCTTGATTAAATGTAGACTCAAAACAAATAACCTCTGTGCGCGTGTTAACTAGCCTAATTAATCTTCATGTTAGATTAACTTGATAAAATGTTGACCTAATTTGGGATTAAAAGATTACAAGTAACATTTTCAGCTGAAAGCTGTAACATGCCTCATGTCAACACAGTAATGACAGAATTAACCCTGCAAGCCCTCTCAAACCTGAGCACTGGATGTCACTGCTTAAGTAGAGTTGGGATGACCTGTAAATGCAGGAAGGCTACTATACATAAAAAAAAGCTAATATTGAAAGACTGGTCTCTCACTCGGAGTCTCACAGGCCTGACTGTACTGAGAAATATCACAAAGCTAGGAGAGGAAGTAGAGATGCATCATCCACGCACTCTTACAACCTGTAAACTAAATATATACTGTGTGTTTATATTTACATGTAGAAATTGGAAGGTTGTAAAGAGGTGCATTATGAATTTGGTATCATTAAGAGGATAATGAAGATGTCTGTGAGCAATCTGGGAGATGCAAGACTGAGATGCAGGAAAATTCAAAACCAGAAAAAGCACTGCCAGTTATAACCCAGAGGAGCCTGGTGGCATTGATCTCACCATAGAATCATAGAATCGGTGAGGTTGGAAGGGACCTTTAAGATCATCAAGTCCAACCATTAACCTACCCTGACAAAAAACGACTTCTAAACCATGTCCCTAAGTACCTCATCTACCCTTTTCTTAAACACCTCCAGGGATGGTGAATCCACCACCTCCCTGGGCAGCCTATTCCAATGTTTAATAACCCTTTCAGTGAAAAAATGTTTCCTAATACCCAATCTAAACCTCCCCTGACATAACTTGAACCCATTTCCTCTTGTCCTATCCCTTGTCACCAGGGAGAAGAGGTCAGCCCCCATCTCTCTACAACCTCCTTTCAGGTAGGTGTAGAGGGTGATGAGGTCTCCCCTCAGCCTCCTCTTCTCCAGGCTAAACAACCCCAGTTCCCTCAGTCGTTCGTCATAAGGTTTGTCCTCCAGACCCCTCACCAGCTTCGTAGCCCTTCTCTGGACATGCTCCAACACCTCAATGCCCTCCTTGTAGTGTGTGTGAACAGTGGAAATTGCTTTCCTGTAACATGTTGGATATGATACTTCAAGCTTGTATTCCAAAGGGGTTTTTCTGAGTCAAGTGAGAAAAATTTCTGAATTTGTGAAAATTATTTTGGTGATCATGCTTTTCTTTTGAAAAGATGTAGGGAAAGAAGAGAGAGGAAGGAGAGAGACAGAAACCCTCTCACTTCAGTAAGAAGCGATTCTTTTAGCTCATGCTATTTTTGTCTCTTAACAATTCATATCTGCTCTTTCCATAGATAAAACTGTGCTATCTTTCACTTACCACCTTGCAAAGCACTGGAGTCTCAAAGATGAGCTAGGCTCTTTTCAGCTCACAACATCATTAAGGCTGTGTTTTTTCCAACCAACAGGACTCAAAACCTGCGCCACCGTCACATACACACAGAATACTTTTCCACTTACACTATGGCTCTCAGAACTAATTTTGAGACTAGGTGGCTATTGAGAGTGTCTCTGGCTTTTGTTTAGGGTGGTCAGATTGAGAATAAAATTCTAAAAGAACAGAGCACAAGTTTGTGGTGTGACTTACTGAAAACTCCCCTCTCATGTTAGGCCATGGAACCTAACAGAGATAGCGTGAGAGGGGACACTTTCCCCTGCGCTGCTTCACCTGAGAGTGCAGAGCTCTTGTCTGCTCAGGTAGGCTCTTCTCTCATGTGGTTCTAGCAAAACCCAGGGAATGCATCAGCTCTTCCTGCAGTAGTGCAAGTGTAACTGGCTGGTAAAAGTCAATATCCCTACTAATAATCCAGGACAAAACAGTATCCAGAAATCAGTCCTTAAAATACCAGGACAGAGCCTGTGTTGCTAAACAAATCCAAATATTTGATCATCACCTTATTTATTAGACGCACGTAGAGATTAAAGAGAGCCTTTGCATGCAACCTGCAACAGAGCAGAGTAGAAGTATAGTTCTAGTTCTGAAATAAGCTCTTATGCCTAACTATTGCCTAAAGGGACATACCAGAAGTCAGTAGGAGACCAAGTTAAAGACAGCATGAACTGAATGGTGGGAGAGGTCTTTCTTTTGAGGTGAAGTCTGTATCCAACAATGTAATTTAAACCTCACAGAATCAAGGATGCAGAATAAAATGTGGTATACAAGTAATCAACTAAGAGAAAAGACTTAGGGTTTTTGCTTACTCTTTTCTTCACAACTTGTTAAAAGCTGTGTTAACAATACTGAAGTCATATTCTTTCAGTAGCTTGAAAGGTTTTTTTAGTGCACATACCTAACAAATGCTTTCATATAAATAAGTCATGCAGACTTTTATTCCCCTAGAACAGGAGTATATATGCAATAATTTTATGGATTTATTTCCATTAAAACTGTATGCCCTTGATAATTTACTACTGCAGTTATTTCTATGTGTTATTGTCTAACTCTTCCTATATGAAAAGGAGAACAGGATATTAAAGTTTTCCTAAAGTTGCTATTACTAATGTCACAAGGAGAAGCATTCTGAAGTTTTTTATTGTACTCTTGTCACTTCCCATAAATTCATGAAAAAGAAATCAATGAGTAATCCAAGTTTGGTCAGACAACTTGGCCCAAAGTGGACAGGCTTAAAAGCTGAGTAACAGAATTAACAGCATTTCTTTGTTTTTATTCCCATGGAATAATGGTTTGCAGCCATAGCAAACTGTGATGTGATTCCCATCAGTTCTGAAAAGTTATGCAAGCCTGAAATAGACCTGTCTTCGGGTAAGACAAAGAATAGCAAAATGCAGCTCCTGCTGGCCGTTACTTAGGTAGCATTCTTTCCTGGGAGCTTAAGAGACTGATTAATTTAAAAGATACTGTAAAATGTTGTGCTAACAGAACTGATGGCTTTTCTCTGAGGAGTGATATTGAAATCTTGACTATCATCCACCATTAGATATTTCTCTATATTCCTTTTGAGCAGCTGTTAATTAAATTCCTCACGTAAGTTATACTGTATCTATGCCTGTATATTTCTGCAGTTTTCTTTGACCTTTGGCTCCCAGTATTGTGTACATTTGCATAGTTTTAACTCTAGTTCAGCAACAAATGAAATAACCACTTGACAACTACAGATTATGGAGATGTTTATAAGCTGTTTTTGAAACATGCAGGATGAAAAATGTCCCAGGTCTATTCACTAGTTCAAATACTAAAGCTTGTGAATGTGCATATTGGGAATGTTTAAAGAAAGAGATCAATAAACAACTGGATTTTTTTAGTTCTTTTGTATACAAACAATTATATGTATATTGTTTAAAAATCTGAACCTGTAATTTTATTAGTGGAAAAGGATGCAGGAAATGCAAGAAAATAAATGTTCCTCACTGGTTAAAAAATCAAAATATCTGTAGCAAAGGATTTTTTTTTTTTTTCCTTTTAAACATAACCTTCGCTACTTTAGCACTCTCCTCCAGGTATTTTTACTTTTAAGGTGACACACACAAAACTGCATTGCAGTCCCAATCTAATTGTCTGGTCATTTCAAAATAGTTGAAAAAACACTTTTTCAACAATAGTTGAAAAAACACTTCTTAATGAATAGCCATAACTAGAACAAAGATTTGTAATGCCACTAAAATTTTCAGCTGGACTGAAATTTTAGAGATGGAAATACAATATAAAATTTCGAAGAGCTTGATCAGTTATAAGCACTGATGAACTTTGTACAATTAAATCATTCAACTTTTATCCATAGAAAAATCCCAAAGCATCATTTTCAGTCTCTACAGCTTCTATGAAAGACTACTACTATTGTCAAAGAGAAAGAGAAGCTCAAAAAGATTTTACAGCTTTTACAAGACTTCTATCTATGCAGTGCAAAACAAGTATAAAATACATCACCAGCAGTGCTTCCAGGACAAAATCTAGACACCCTGTGTCAGACAAGCAATGAAGCACATGCTTAAATATTAAAAGAATATTTACTGTTTCAAAATTTGACATGGAACATGACCCAAATAATTCCAGCGTGAATTCTACTCTGTGCTGTTTTTTCCTATTAAGGAAACAGTTATGAAGATCTAGAGTCAGCCAACAGCACATGTGAGCTGCAGGAACACAGTCAGGATGAGTTTGGGCATAAACGTTTTACTCTATAGGAGATGGTTTTACTACTTGCTTACTCGCACTCCCAGCCAGCCAGGAAATACTTTGAAAGAATTACATGGAAGATAAATGTCCTGAGACTATTTTATAAATAAGGTGATATACATATGCATACTTACTTATGTAGCATCCGATATTAAAACAGTGATATTTTATTACATCATCCACACCGCTATTTTAAATTGAGGGGAGAAGACTGTGGCATGGGAACGGCTGTACAGAAGTTCCTTCTCTCCCCTTCCCCCAGCCTAGAGGTACTCTCCAGAAATTTTCTACAAAGACCTTATTATGAACCCCCAAATATTCCTCTATTTTTCTGTTATTAAACAATACTACTACCAGCCAATTGGAAATTAGTGTTTAATTTGCACAAACCAACAATTTTGAACGCTGTAATCAGAACAGTAACACTGCCTATGAAAAACACGCTTTATAATTCAATAGAGATGCCTTGGTGTCTTATATTACAACGGGCTGACTGCAGCAAGGGAAAATACAGCATTACATTTAGCCGAAGAAGAGTTATAACCAAAAGCAAATTCTACACTGATAAGTAAAAGTTGGCTACAGCAAGTCCTCATACTTAGCACCAAAATCTTTCTTATATCACTGATTAGGAGACAGAAACTTAATGTACTTTTCACTGAAAATGAACCCAGCTCACCTCAAATTTGATATAGCGAATAGCCACAAAATCTGCATACAGATGTAAACAGACCAAGATTAACTCATAGACAATCTTTACTGTACTCTTCCAAAACCAAATGCATTGATTCAACTTTTGGGTAATTCGTCAGCAGAAACCTCCCCCAGTCTATCACATAACTGTTTTCCTGCAAATTGTTTCGCTGTGCTATTACAATTCTAGTCCTAATACATTTATTGTTTAAGTTTGCTAACACCTCAGCAACAACACAATCCAAAGAGCTGCAACTGATAAATGTTTTTTTCTTGTATTAAGGACGCCATAAAATGTTTTTGGCATTTTGGTAAAAATAAAGAAACTGTGAAAACTGAACAAATCTGATATAAACCGGACTCACAAAGAACAAGTCCACAATACCTTTCACAGTCTTTCCCTGACTTTATTTGGTCCTTAATTACAGTTTATTTGCCAGTTTACATTTAGTGTGTTCTTATTTTTATTATACAAAAGTAATTGTAAGACTCCCCCCTTGCTCCTGAGACTCTCCCTCCCTGCAGTAACCTTCTGAAAATCAAACCTGCCTGAAGTTCACGAGCAGGAACCACTGGCTACTTCTGTAGCCAAAGAAGTCATTGTTAACAAACTAAGTGACATTTGCAAGGACAAACACTACTTCAATGAAAAAAGATGCAATTCTTTCTAGGAGGAAAAAAAAAAGTTTGTTTGTTTTTTTTAATAATGCTTTTCCCGTCTAGTAAAACATTAAGTACTTGAACAGTAAAATAATGAAATAACCAGATGAAGAAAAACAGGGAATCAACTGTGCTATTAATATTAGTAATGCAATTGCTTGAATGGAAACAGTAACAGAATATTGCCTCCAATTTTTTGAATAAATTATGATCACACAAAGGAAACTACAGAATAGGAAAAGTATCTAAATTATATTAAACTTTATCTTTCAGCACAAAAAGACAGACAAAAAACACCACCCCACCCCCAATATTCCACCTTAAGCAATTCCAGGTGTTACGATTTCTAGATATTTTTCCTATGGTTTGTACAGTACTATTGCAATTTTATATTTATCTTGCCATCTGTCACAAGAAAGAACAGATATAGAACAGTGGCAAAATCATGTTAAAAAGACTGTCTTGGGATAACAAAGAGAAAAGTTAATGGACATGGATTTACAAATTATTAATGATTTTTCTTGTCATTTCTTGAAAAATGAAAGCTATGCACGCTGTCTCTTTCCCCAAACAGATTGCATTTTATTCCTCTGCAGTTTGTCCGTCAGGCTTCACTCTGACAACATAATCCAAAACTAATCCAGAGCATTCAGTTTTCCTTGTTGGCTCTCATGCACACTGCTTAGACAAATCCTGCTACCTGTCAGCCCTCCTGTGTGTGCCAAACAGGCTGCCAGGTTAACCCCTGGGGAAGCCGAGAGACCTGCTGACTTAACCCCTGCTTCCCTTCAAATAATCCACTGTAAATACATAGGACGTTAACAGGCTAACTGTTCTAATCAGGGCTGGATCCCTTAAAATCTGTTTCATACACAACCCTTAAGAACTAGGGATCTACGCATCGCTGCTGGAAGAGGAAAGGACTGCTTCCAATAATACAAGCACTAAATAAGCAGATGGATAGAACGCACTGAAAGGTTTTAATCCCCTAAAGGAGTTTGAGAAAATATACACATCACTTCAATTGCCCACCTCATTGCTTATAAAATTTCCCTAATTGTCAGGACAAGATCAGAAATAATTTAGCACAATGAAAGAAAGTCTAATTTGGTTACAATTCAGGTTCTCAATGGCAAACTTTCTACCCATTGCTTTTGTCCGCTTTCATAACAATTAGTTTCATAAAAATTAGCTTTTCAGTGCTCTAGAGTTTCTGTTGGTTCATTTGCATTTTGTGGAGATCCACACTAAATGTAATATAAGTCGCTAGCTAAAACAGATTTTCATAAACAACATACTCTACCAATAATTACAGTTTAAATTACTTTACTTTCTAAAGACACATAATTATTTCCCTGCAGCACTTAAAACAATTAATTTCTAATGCTTTAAGCCTGAAATAGAGAAAAATCTGAGTTACAAATCTTTGCAAAATACTCACTCTGTACTCAAAAAACCAAAATAAACCAACGCCTTCTCCTCATTGGAATTCAAGGCACATCACTCTATCTGCTGCTGCAGCATCAACAATCCACAGCAGAAAATAACTTGCGTAAGCACGGCATACCGAGGAACACTTAAAAGCCACGCTAAGCTTAGCCACATGAGAAATGTAATAAAACATCGCACAGCTCATTTACTGTTTGGAAGGCATGATGTCCAGGTTAATATCTGAAGTGGGGGAAGGTAGAGTAAGTCATGGGGAGGGCTCCTGAACTCTGCCACAAACAAAACTGGGAAGGTCTACTGTGCCTTCTGATAAGAACATTTATTTTACCTCAATTAAATTTCAGGCATTCTCTTGAGAGGAAGAAGGGAAAATTTTTCTTCCCTCCCACGCACTTAGACACATTCATATTTATGCTTTACATATACATGCAAAGCACACACCTCGGTCTCAGGAGTCCTGGGAAATGTTTAAATGCTTTTATTCATTCTTAGAAGTGGTGTGCTTGTGGCAGCTAATAAATAGATCTTATAAATGCTGCAGATTCCAGAGATGTTTAAAATACTCTTGCTGCTTTTCAATGCCAGGATAGAGTTTTAAAATCCCACTCTTTCTAGATGTGTTGCTCATTCTAACACTTTTCCTATTTTTCATATACTGAAGAAGTGTTAATCCTTAATGAGCTTTTAAATTTGCCCTCATTGCTATTTTTAGATCCTCATAAGCCCTTACCTAAGCAATACAGAAACAAATATTTGGCAAAAATATTAGTGACTTCTAAAATAAACTGATCTGAAATATAACTAAAGCAAATATTTTTGCATTATCTATGCTCCTTTTTGCCCCAGCTCGTATCAAAACAACAGTTATTTTGTTGACAGAAAAGTTCATTAAGGTCTCAGACAGTAGTTTGTCTTTGGGGAGTTGACAACTTTTGTTAGGGAGAAGGCAGTAGTTTAAAAGATAAATCTTATCTCTCTGTCAGGTAATTTTGCTCAAAATCACAACTTCTTTTCATTTTCTTCCCTATAAAGGCATTTTTTCAAGTAATTTATTCTTTATTAGTTAAAAGAAAGTTAGAAAGGTGAAATTGTGAATGGATTTTGGAAAATCGGCCTGTATCAAACAATCCTTTTTGCTTTTGTTTTTATAAAATCCTGACTCTTTGCAAGCCCATAACAAAACTCCCACTGACTTTCATTGATGTTACCCAGTGTCTAGAAGGCATGAATCCTCTTGGGCAATTAATCGATACACAACAAAGTTGTGCATATGAAAGCACGTGCCCATGCTTAGCCTTTCGTCTACATAAATTACAAGTGAAATACTGATGCAAAAGACATTCCACACAGTTCCATGACAAATTTCAGTGTTATACCCATAGGATCTTTTCCCTAAGATATTGCCTTTTCCTCAAAATACTTTAAAAGAATTTACATTTCGCAAATGTTCTTAGGCTCCATGAAATGCACACAGCACCAGGATTTTTAGACAACATCAGATAGCTCATTTGTTCATGACAATATAGTGCCAGAAGACTTAAACTAGAACTTACAGAGCTGTTACTCAAGAATTTTATTTGTTATTGCCAAATAGCATTCAGTCTTCAGGGATACTGAAGCAAATTAATTTAAAAATAACCATACCTCTGTTACCTAGGAAATGCCTGCTTTTAAGCTGAAACACCTATTTGCTTTTGTACTTACTGTTTTGAACTAGGTTGGTAATGGCAAGCAATGTTTGAAAAAAGGTCTGTTGGAAAGCTACTAAGTTTATGCTATGGAGAAGCTCATTAGGCAAAACGTAAAGGTCTGCTGTTACACTCAGAAATGGAGTTTTAGCGTGTTTGATGATCCAAATATACACGGTTCAGTGGTCAACATTACAATTGTTTAAAATGCAGTGACTAATCTGTAACTTATCAATATATTACAAACCAACGTTGACAATGCCAGGGTCTTTGTTGATAATTTTTCCTTTATATAACACCAGCTGGAAGATGTTTCCCTATTATTGATCATGCCACTTATCAGCCATTCACCACATAGTTCTTTGTACTTGGTACCAAATCTAAACAGTGTGGACTTGGTTCATTAACCTCTTGATATTGGGCAAAAGGGGGAGTAAGGCAGGGAGAGGAGAAGCACTAAAAGTAATTTCATTGTTATTTGGATTTTCATTTTGGTCAAAACATCTGAAGGGCAAAAGGGCACAAACTTTATAGGAATGAAATAGCATGTAGAACCTGGTCTGAAGTCTACAGAAGCAAAAGGAAGGCCATCTACTGATTTAATTTTCACTGCTTCATGCACTGAGTAAAAGGTAAGTTTCAAAAGCTTAAAAATAAACAACCCCCCTATCTTACAGTGTTTTCCCTGAGAACAGTTTGGAAGTGGAGCTCTACAAGGAGCTGGCAGGAAAAATCTTCAACTGTAGAAAACAGAGTCAGAATGTGTGTTGCAGTCTGAAAGTCAGAACAGAGAATCTGCAACAAACCTCATTCAGGTTTTCAGAAAATATGAACTAAATAGCAGTTTAGAATATTTATAAAGCTCTACATAAAAATTCACAGATTTAGTCTGCTGTATACTTTTAATATAATTTATCAAGTGCAGAGTCAGACTGAAATTTAGTTTTAAGTGTATTTGCCAGAAGAAGTATTTGCATGAATGTCTGAATCTGGTAGGGCTCTTCTTATAAATACATACACACCAGCAAGTGAACTGATAAGAAAGGGAAGTTAGGGTTGCAGAGCCAAGCAGAACATTAACACTTTTGAATTCACGCTCTTTACCTAGGAGGCAGCTCGTAGTGATCTGATCCCCTACAATCTTTTTGTCATTCCTCATCTTTCATTTAGCCACACCCTATCCCTAGTAACTTGGGCTCTTCATCCCAGTACAAACCAGTGCTCAGATCTATCTTTTTTTTTTTTTTTTTTTCTCCTGGAACTTCTAGCATTTTTGCAACAGGAGAAATACAATGATTTATATTAGACATTTCTGTGTGTGGAGAATCTATGTTGTAGAAAAGTCATAATTTCAATAAAAAAGAAAATTAATGCATGCCTAACTATTGTAATGCTTAATGTGAAGCCTGAAGTATTTCTACCTGTGAGTGCCGTTATGGGATGCAGAGGAGTTGTAGTTCATCTGCCTCGTGACCCTATGTCTTCTTTATGGGGAGCAGACCATCTACATCAGCCAGTAACACTCATGACGCAGGCTCCCAAAATAAACAAAGGCAGCCACATAAGAGGACCAGGGCTTCCCAAAGGCTTTGCAGGCAGCCACATAAGAGGACCAGGGCTTCCCAAAGGCTTTGCCTGCAGTAGAGCTTCAGCATGGATGCTGACTCCTGCTGGGGAATCACTGCGTGCTGAACTGGTTTGGGTATTACACGGAGCTACTGCAACAACTCTGTGCCCTGTGGAGGCACAGGCCTCTCCTAATGCAGCCTTATGTCTCCTTACCGTGCCTGCATCATGAGCAGCTTGAAGGACATGGGTCCGCTTGCACCCATTCACACACTCTTTGAAGCACTTCTGGTTTATGTCTAGCTTTCCTCCCTTCCCATCTGTTACTAGTTGCTAGCGCAATACAAGAAGCAATAGTTTTCAAGGTTTAGCTGAAATATTTCCTTCTCTAGGAAACAAAAATTTAGACTTTTAAACCATTTTTTTCCTGTAGCAGCTCTGTCAGCCTAAGTTAAATAAAAAGCCAGGACAATGTTGGCTTATAACCAGAAGACATTCTAGAATTGAGGTCTGTAATAGTGGTCATTTTGTCTTGTCAGAAATAAGTCTGATACTTAGGTCTCTGTATACTCATAATCCAGGCCTTATTCTGGAAAACTCCTGATGCTTTCACCTCTGTCTCCTCAGAGATACCGTAGGAATAGATACGTTTCTCAGTTACTATGCCAAGGTAGATTTACTAGTCACTGTGGGAAAGACGGGATACACTCTCCTTTTTCTCTTTTCTTTTATTACTTCATATCTGCACGGGTTTAAGAATCAGCAGGCACTGCTCCCTCCGGGACACTGCAGTGCAATCCAGTACATGAGCATAAAATTGTGGGAAACTACTGCAAAACCAAATCACCTTCCAGACCATCAATAGCAAACCTCACTGTTACCCCAAGTTTGCCTCCTGCCTTCTCCACTACAACTTTTTTCATTGTTTCCTCCTTTTTGACTGTGGCACAAGGTATAATATACATATCTTAAGATCAGGCTCAATTGCAGGTAAACAAATTTACTGCATCAAGCATTTATTATTTTGTTCTCTAATCTAATTAATAATACCTGTCCGCAACTTTTTCCATTAACGTGATTTATACAAATAATATATGCAGAGCAAGTTAACATCCTAGTCAGAAGTTACTTACAATTTAAGTACTTTTATTAACTCCCCCGGCACATATACTAGCCGTGATCTTTACTAGCCATGGTTTTTAAACTTACACTGATCAAATTTTCACTGACTGCAGTGCAAGTACACTACATGAAGTGATACATCATGAGAACTACAGAGATAGCACTTACTAAATAAATAAGGATTTATTTTATTTAAATTAGGTTAATATATTAGTTTACATTTTCTGTATACCCAAACCCATTTATTTTTGGTTTATTGTGCTATTATGAAATTATGTCACAGATCTATATATGTTCTTGGAAATATGTCTCTTCCCACTGTTCAAGCAACTTAATTCTAATTACATACAAACCAAACCCAAATATTTTCCTGGTATTGCAATATACCACATATATTGTATCATATTGCTTTGTAAATATTGGATGAATATTTAAAACACAGGAAAAACTCTAGCGTATTTCTACCCATAAGGGATGAACAGTCTATCTACCATGCCATCATCATGGAGTGCCCTGAAAAATCATGGCCAGGCTACTTCCCATGCTTAGTTCAAGTCCTCTCCTGAAAACATGGGTTTAGCTTTGTTTCTTGCTATTTCCTACAGTTTCATCTAGATTTTACAGCAAAGGAAGGAGTAGGAAACAAAATGAAAACTTAATGTGACCTTCAAGACAGTAACATGCTTAAGGAACTACGTGTGTGTTCATTCTTTTGTCTCCTTGCTCTCTCCTTTCATGGTCTCTTATTCTCTCTTGCTATTTTTCTTGTAAAGAAAATAAACCTTAAGGAAAAGGTACTGATGAAAGATAGTAATTATTATAATTATTTCTGTAAGCTACCCTGGAAGTCAAAGGACACCAGAGTGTGAGAAAAGTAACATTGGCTTTAAAGCAGTAAACCCAGCCACAATAGCTGCTGCAAGTGTTCTCTGTTGTGCCTTTCTATTCTGAAATGTCCTTTGCATCCTTTCTGGCAATCTCACCATTGATGACATAAAGCTTCTCTTGTCACAACTTGTTCCTTCCAAAATTGGAAAGCAATTCCACTCTACAATGACACGTGGACAATGTTTGGCAACCCATCTTTCTGCTCAAAGCAATACCCAGTCTCGTGCCCTTCACCCTCTTGCCTCAGTTTGCCCTGGCCATGCAGGGAGGTTGCCTGGCAGCTGTAGGAACCCAAGTGTCAAATTCTGGAATGGAGTTTTCCAGGACTGGAAAATCGGTGTTAATGTTGACCTATGGATTTGGCTAATTAAAGCGATATATATTAGATATTAATATCACTGGCAGTTCCTAGTTAGTCAGTTCTCTAGGCACTAATTAGATGTTTAGAATTCCACTACATGTCATCAGTGGAAAACATTCTTTGCTAGTTTGCAAAGCTCCATTAAAGAAATGAGAAATACTATCAGCATCTTAAGCTGCAGTCTTCTCCTCTTTTATTCAAATGGAAAAAACTGTATGTTACATGGTTCATAATAGGCTACTCTAGCCTAACTCATAAAAGTTAACTCATAAAACTCATAAAAGCTCTCCTTTTCTATCTGAAAAAGCCAAAGGATTACTATGAACTAATATTCCGACTGCATTTTCCCTTGAACTCTTCTAGGTGCTTACAGCTGCACCTCTGTTTCCATTTTATGTCCTGCAATTTCATGGGAATACTTATCTTAATAATCTTTTCAACTAAAGGCACTAGCACATCCAAGTATTTATCTCAATTTAAAAAAAAAAAAAAAAAAAAAAGTAGCTTCTCTTACAGTGGCCTGGTATATCTAGTATATTGGACTTAATTTTTTGCATTTTTGAGGGCAACAGAATACAAGTATGTTTACAGGGGAGATTTCTGATGAGTAGTTTTATGGCTGGGAAGAAGCGGAGGAAACGGTACCATTCATTTTAATATACAGAATAGCTCAATTAAATTAGTGATGACTAATTTGAAAGTGTTTTAAGGGTATAAGAATCCACAGAAACAATCTGCAATAACAAATGGAAACGGAACGGAGAGAAACAGAGTAAAATGTTGAATCGTGTCACATTTGCTGTAACCCTGTAACTTCAGCTGAGTTCTTTGAGTTACATGGGTGTGAGGAGAAAACAGTTGCCTCTCCTGCACTGGTGATTACTATGACACAGGCACAGAGATTGCATATAAAACCCAATCCAGAAGACCAAATTCAAAGCTGACCAACTATGAACCCAGGCCATTTATTTTATAGACTGCTACAAAATCTGTTTGGCATTCACGCTTTGTGTAAATGTCAAGGTAGCTATCAAGCTCAGTCTCCATTTTCACAGTAGCAATGTTTCCGTGTTCTTTTGGCGGGCATCGTGCAAGGCAAAGAGTCACAGCAGCAGTTCTGAATGATGGTGGTGTATTGTATTTGTGTATACCAGAAGTGAAACTTGTCTTTACATCAAGATTTAAATATTTTAAATTAAAACTGCATAGCGCTTACCATGCAAAACTCGCAGTGGTAACCACTTCACTTCTTGCTGTATGCTCTGACTGCTGTTCATGTGGATTACATTTTAATATTAGGCTGGAAGCTTAATTATAAAGGATTATTATCAGATCATGAGAGTACTGCAGTGAGACGGGGTCATGCAGAGCAGAATATTAAGAGAAGTCTAATCTTAGACCTCTTTCTCCTTATTATTTTGGATTCCGCTTTGCCCCTTTCACGCAACAAATAGAGCCACTCGCAAAACTGTTCGCAGCATATTTTTTTTTCTTGCCCTCCTCCGAGAAGGCTATTGCTGGATCTCGTGAAGCAATTTGATTGTTTTGCTGGTAGACCTTTTGGGACAGGGACCATGTGTTTCCTTCATGCTTTTTCATCTTGCTAAACATACCTTTGGAGTCGGACAGATAATGACATGCTTTGTACGTGGAAGTCCTGTGGCAGTAGAAGCACTTTAGAGGACAGGAGATAACATGTGTGAGGGACATTTGAAGTCAAGATAAATTACATGTGTACAGAAAGTCTATCTGAAAATAGCTCCTAATAAAATTACAGTAGAGTGTAGGACTAGTAGAGGCAGCTAAGCTATACTCTGGTTGATAGGAGTGATGAGAATACAAGCAACACTATTTTTCTGTAAAGGGATGCGGTGCAGTCTTAAAATAGCACTTATGTTGGCTTTTGTCACATTAACTGTGGGAACTCTGGTGGAAATACATTTAGGTACTTGAAGACCATAAGTTCAGAGATAAGCTTGGCCGATACTGTGAACAGCTTGCCTGAGAGGTAAATTGCATGCAGAAACTAAACATGACAGCCAAAGATAAAACACTTATTATGATTAATACCAGAAGATGTAACAGGCTTTACTTACTGCAGCCCCAGGAAACCTCACTTTTACCAGATAATGTTTACAACTCCAATTGCACTCACAGGGCAACCACATGCTTTCTTAGTAGATGGTCTCTTATCTGTGAAACTTCTCACCCATGTGAATTTTAACTTCTGCATTATTCATGTGAATGTTTTAGGAGATTTACAAGTCTGTAAGACTTTATGCACCTATTAAAAACCTAAAACAGCCTGACAGCAAGACAGATTTTTAAGAATGCTGCAGATGGAGGAATGTGACAGTCTTCTTGTGAGAGGCTTACACTATGAAGATTACTAAATGAACATTAGCTTATGTAGAAGGTGGCAAGTGAGGTTCACTCCAGTATGTATATTGTCTCTTGCAAATATCTGCACAAATGACCATACTGCATTTCTCATCTCCTTTATCTACAAATCATAAAGTACAATTCCATGTAATATGCAGTAAAAAAAGAGACAGTATCAGAATAAAACCTTTCTAGCTTAATTTCATCATCTCTTTTACACCCCTCTAAGTCAAACTTGGATTTTTAGTTATATTTCCAAAATTTATTTTGCTTCAGTAAATTCAGATAAACCATCTGAAAGAAATCAATGCCACTTCTTTCAGCTCAGTAGAAAAACCAAATTCTTCTTTCACTTGAAATTTTGTTCCATACCATGATAATAATTAGTATATATAATAGAGGACTAAGACTCCAGTATAAACCAGGAGAACCCCCTGACAGGGTTTTCTTCAAAAACTTTTTTAATATAGCAGATAAAAAGATAACTTTGGGGTTTTTTTTCTTTTATACAGGATGAGCAAGTTTAACAGTCAACATATAAACCAGTATAAAACAACAGTAAAGCAACAGACAACCCATATGGATGATTAGTGGAGGAAAGCAATTCCTGTAACATTTGAAGTATTTTGAGGAACTAAACCTATTTCTCAATATTAATTCCGAGTAGCAGTTCCCTGAAGATTATAGATTGGACCAGAACAGTATTCTGATAATGATAAAATTAGTTAAAGAAATTAATGAGAAGACTCTTGAACTTTTTATTGGTGTTTTTACAGAATTATTTCCACATCAAAACCATAGTGCACCTAAACATCTGCCCGGGAGAAGATGTCACACTCCTCCCACACATACAAACACACACAGAGGCAAAGAGAGGATGTATAGTTGAAGAAGAAAGTGCCAGGGAACAGACATCCTCCTAAAAATTCTCCCAGAGCCAGGAATCTGCTCTCACTCATCCAGGAAGACAGGCTGACAGTGGTGACGAGACACCAGCAAACTCAAGGAGAGCAGCTACAGCCCTTTCTGTGTGGCAAAATGGAAGCAGAAAGCAGATTGATAAGAATGATCCTGTCACTCTGGGACTGCTCTCGATCAACATAACCAGTACTTGAAAAACCATGAGCAGCTGGATGATTGGAGGCTGGAGACATCACCCCTCCACCCCTTCATCCCTCCAGCCCCCTCTGACCCCATGCCGTCTGCACGGCATCCTGCAAGTGGGGCTTGCCTGCGACCTCGGTCAGACAGGGCTGATGTCCCCAAGTCACTCCCAGGCCCCTGAGAGCGTCCAGGGATGCTGTTTTAGCTGATTTTAGTATAGAAAAGCTGCATGTAAACCACTTTCCTACCAGTCTCCATCTGCCCGTGAAACACTGAAGAATCTAGCAATAGCTGGGTTTTTTTGCTTCTCTGACTAAAAAAGGTGATAAAAAATAAATTAATCTCAGCTTGATCTAAAATGCAACTTTTATTTTTATTTATTGAGGAAAAAGAAGTAAACTCTCTTTGATTAAAAAATAAGACATGAGAACTCTTTCGCCTTGTTTTCCTCTGTTTGTGACTGCCAATGTTAACCTCTTCTTCAGAAAGCTAAAGCACCTTAAATGATGATATAATTCTGAAATCAAAATCCAGAAGCACAGTCACACACTGCTTCCTTACTAGTCTTTCCCAGATTGAACAGGCCAAAACTCTCCAACAAATGCAATCCAAATTTATTGTGGTTTTAAGTCCACAGACCCATCTCCTGTGTGACCCCACATGGTTCTCTCTCTCACTTTTATTTTCTGGCCAGTGAAGTACTACAGAAATCAAAAATCAGCTCAGCTCCAATACTGGCCTCTTATGACATTATGCATGTAGCAGCAACGGAGAAAAATCTCGTGAGGAGACAAACTCCAATATTACAGTGAAGTTGTACTTAGAGCCAAAAATACACTATCTCCAGAGAATAATCTACACGTAAAACTGGATTTTATTTATCAGCTTAGAGAATTGCTTAGGTTTCAAAATCAAACTATTCCATTTGGGTAAAATAATATCAAACTTGTATAAAAGCCCAGAGAACCATGTCATTGCTTCTTGCATGTACAGTCCTCACACTTTTATACAAAAAGAAAGCAGCAACAAACAGCAAAATACATAGAATGAAACAAGAGTGCTACACTTTTTTTCCCTTTCATGCTTTTTTACATTTTTATTTTTTAATCACTTCTACCCAGTTCTAATTATCGATAAATATATCTAAGAAATTGGTTAGACCAATAGTTAATAATTTTTTTTTTTTTTTTAAAAAGGGGGCTTTTTTATCTCTCCCTGTAGGAATATGTCAATTTGGCAAAACTACCCTGTGCTCAGTAAGTTTGTGCACTAGTTTCAAAAACATTTTCAGTGACGAGCATTTCTTAGCATGATGCTAAACACTTATTCAAAATTGGCCATAAGATCCACCAGCTAGAAAGTCAGTGGCATGACAGCTAAGGCATTAACCTGGTATTTGAGAGCCCAGCCTCAAACTCCAGCTCTGTACATCTAACCTGAGGCTCACTCCCTGCTTTCTCCTGAATTTTGTTCCTTGCAAGGAGCAAACTTTCTTAAAATTCAGTCAGAATGTGTCACGCTCTTCATGCAACAAAATGCTGTAAAGTTTATACAAACCATTTCTCTCCAAATAGAAACAACATAGTATATAATTTCCTGGCAATAACTGAACTCCAAGTAATTTTTTTCTTAATTAAATTAGGCATTAAATCACTGCAGCAGATTTATTTTCCTGTTTGTGTTTTTTATTAATTAAATCTGCACCATCTGCCTCTGTTTATCTGTTTCGCAATCCTTTCATCTAGCATTGTATGTTTATATTTTAAATGCGTATTAGCTTTCATGATGGATTTTGTAAATGCAGAATGGTAGCTGCAAAGACAATTGTCATAAAAGGATACTCAAATGCTACAAAATATCAGCACAGGAAGCAGCACAGCACAGAAAAAGAAGAGGAAAAATCATATAACAGGTCATCAAAATAATGCCTAATTAAAGAGAAGACATACACCAGCATAACACTTTGAGACCTCTTCTACATGAGCATGGATGTGGGACTAATTTAGATATATTTACGTTAATAATTCAGAATATAAACAGAAGAGAAGACATATTAGATCTGTGAATCTAGTAGATAAAGCATACTTTTTTTTTACTAAAATAGGCAGATTTCCCCACAAATTTCTCCCCAAATGGCTATTAGATGTTTATGCACCCCGTAGTAGCATGTAAGTTACAAAAAAAGCCCGTATGCGTCTAATATTTACTCACAGACTTGAGATGACTCTCATAATCTTATATCAATTTAGTCTTTATTTCTAGATTTATTTTTTTATTCTCTTCGCATGAACAAAAATCTCTATTCTACTGGAAGCAGCAAAGATATCTTTCAAACAGGCTCTTTCAATACAGACAAGGCAAGAGATAATAATGTGAACTTCAGTCATCCTTTTCCTTTTCTCTACAGTTTAAGCATTCATTTTTGGTTGGTTTGGGGGGGTTTAGGTTTTATTTTTTGTTTTGTTTTGTTGTGCTTTTTTTTCTTTTATAAAAATTATTCTATGGGCTGCCTTCGAGCCAGCAGCAGATAGGAGTTTAGTTCAGGGTGGATCCTTGACTTTCCACTGCCTTTTCCCCACTTCCTTAATTTCCATCTTTTTGGGAACTGGATATTGCTTATTATATAAATATTTTTCTTTGTGCTCGTTTCATCATATCTTCTCATAAGGATAAAATTCCTCACCTCTCTTTACTTCAGCTGAGCAAAATTTGACAGTTCAGAATGCACCCTCTCCTCCTTCAAGTACAAAGAACACTTAGCTACATACTATGCATTAAATTCAAGAAAAACTGGCCTGCAATATAGGCTGTAGTGCAAGATACTAGTTTCAGTTGTAATGTTCTCAATATAGTAACTTCATAGATTCAAAAATTTCCTCTTGAAATTGCATATTGCATCTTTAAGTACATGGATCATTATATGGAGCACTTAAGACCAGCCTAATTTATCCTGTTGAATTTCAGGTTGTCCATTCTCCCCGAACAACTGAAGTCAAGCATTGTTTGCCACAATTAAGGGAGACAGACTGGTAATGTGCTTTCAGTATGAAAAATTAAGAAGTATAACAACTTCTAATGCTAAATGGCTGAATTATGACACTTTCTGGTCTGATTTATATCACAGACTATGATAAATTGTGAACTTTTATACAGTTTTAAACTATAATATGAGATACTGGAGTTCAGCCGAAGTTATCTATTGTAAATCCATTTCTAGCAAAATTGTTGGTTTTGTCGGGCAATTTTTAATGAAGTTAC
>VXBO01006799.1:552635-631112 GCA_013400135.1 Rhinoptilus africanus
CGCCCCTAATCACCACCCTCTGGGCTCTGTCCTTCAACCAGTTCTCTATCCACCTCAGTGTCCACTCATCTAACCCACTCTTCCTAAGCTTCCCTAGGAGGATGCTGTGGGAGACCGTGTCAAACGCCTTGCATATGCATATGAGACTCATGTTAAGAGTTTCCATCATTGTGATCTGATGCAACACAATAAAGAATTGGTCCCCACGATCCGCTAGAGGATCCAAGTGATTTCTAGAGGTATAGGTCATAGATTTAATGGTAATAGAGAAGGAAAAGGATGAGATTGTGGGGGGGGTTACCAGTACTGATGAACAGAAGGTATAAAAAAACCCCACCTGCTTTCTTTCCTCTTTTTATCCAACTCAGTGAAATTAAGTTTGCTTGTCATTCATCTCAGTTTGGAGGAGGCTAAGGCATTTAAGTTTTGGTGGTTTGGTTTTTCTTTTAAGATCAGGAAAGATTTTTTTTATCTTTTAGCCGAAATGTAGAACCCTCCTTAAAAACCAGTGAACTCAAACCTCTCAACAAAATAACTGTAAAGCAGAAGCTTTAATGGAAAACTTGCATGCAGCACAGTTCATGTTTTCATTGAGCAGCTCCAAGGTATCGTGAAATATTAATGAGTATGTGTTTGAAGGTGATAAGAACTGTAAGCACACATAACAGTAAAATTACCTATGAGTAACATTATCAGTCCTGTCTAACCCTTTCTCTATTGGTCCTCTCCAGGCCATTTACAACTACAGACTCAAGTTTCTTCGCTATAGGTGACTGTTTTTAATAATAGACAGACACACAGAGAATGAGCTTCTAGAGAGGCGTTATCTGTTTTTCTGTAATAACCATTTCGGAGAAAAATTCCACTGAGCAAAGGCCGTCCAGTGGGCAATGATCAGTTTGAACAGTTCTCACATCATTGGTAGAAAAATGACCTTGGTATGTAACAAATCCAAGTCTCCACACTGATTTGGAGAAAGAGGAAAGTTTAAGGACTGTGCTCTGGCTCCTTATCAAGTCTAAATCTTTACCAGACAAGATTCCAGTGGAAATCCAAATCCACAGGTTCTGAAGGATCAGCGTTTCTTGTAAATTACCCTCAGACAGCTTGAGACAGGTCTAATTTCACTAAACAAGTGCAAGCCACCCTTTCAGTCTGCTGTTTCCATGTGTCCTGAGCTGTGATGTACATACCACAGCCACTCTCCCACCCCCAGTCAAAGGGTCCCACAGGTGCAGCCACGGCCCTGTTGTTCCGCAAGTCGGCCAAACGAATTCCATCCTCCCCCAGTGTAAGGATTTTGTGCTCCTCTTGGCACGCAGGAGGTACGAATGCACACTTTTCATTAGCTCCATTCAGCAGTCCATTCTGAACTGTCTCATTCTAAGCATGAAGAAAAGCCAAATCATCATACGTCCAAGCTCTCTACTTCATAACTGGCCTAACAACGTCTTAAGCTCAGTTCATGTCCTCCTGGGTAAATATACATGCAGGTTCTGCTTATGCCTGTCATATGTATTCTTTCTTAAATGTGGAACCATTCCAATTTAGGGCCTAATCCTGTAAAAACTAGCCATCTTGCTGTCTAGGCCTTGTAAGACTTTTTTTTTTAACTTATTTTCACTGTAAGCATCATAAGCCTGTCAGCAGCTTTTTGAAAGTTTGGCCTATTGAGTAACCAGAAATTATTTATCAAAGCTTAAAAAGTCAGTCCTGAAACTGTATTCTTTTTAATCTACTTGCAAAATCTGACATTATATTAAGATTTCTCATTTTGTAAGTTAAGAATCAATTCACTTTTCTTCGGTTGTACTTAAGTCCCACTGATTTCATTAATGATCTGTGGAAGAACATGTGATAGTAAGTTTAGCTTGCACAATACACTATTATTGGGCTAAAAATCGCTATTATTTATTATTATTATTATGACTTTGGATGCCTACCATTATCTGCATCTTTATCATAGGCAAGAATTAAACTGATACAAAACCTCTCCAGATTTGAGGCCAGCAACATCTGAAATTAGCTCTAGATCAGATATTTTGTGACTTGAACAGAGATTAATAATAAAAACAAACATAATAATTAAGTAATTGGTTCTAAACTATGCATGGGATGAATGTCTTTATTCATCGTTTCAGCTTCATCTTAAATGTATAAATCAGAAAAAATATGAAAATGCTAATAATCATATAATTTTGATTGACAGACCCTCCAGGCCACGGTTATTGATAGAAGAACTCAGGAACACTTAAAAAGCAGGTGGTTCTACTTCCCCTCTGAGAAAGAACACCTCCCAACACGGTTTTGAGCTAATCTGAAGTCTTCATTCAGCATGGAAATGGGCAGAATCAGACCCCCATTGACTTCAGTGAGAGATTAGAAAGCCCAAAGAATCTCATTGACACAAATAGGCAAGCATAAATTAGACCTATTGCATGTATGGCCCCAAGTTAGTATCTGAACACACGGGCATGCAAATCATTGAACACACAAGGTGGAGACTGGGTTCACTGCAAATCAGCTTTCTGCACAAAAACAGGGCCCAGCACCTCCAGGACTCTGGAGACAATCCTGCTTGGAAACCTGCAGGTTTAAGGTCTGGAATTCAGAACTCCCACACAAGTGCACAGCGGATGCACAGTAGCTGCAACATTTCTGACACAGCACTTGCGCACTGAAAATCCATCGCAGAGGGACTGCAGGGCCCCTTTGCAGGGCGCTATGGTCCCCTGTCTTAAAGGACAACCGCTTCCAAGATGAGTTGGCATTTCTAAATTATTTCTAGGATTATTAAAGCGTGCTCTCCATACCAGATGTGAGCTCTGCAGTGGCAGCTGAACCCTGTGAGTCTACTGGAGTGTATTAGAAGAGTGGGAAGCTCTATGGCCACAGGAGGAATGTGGGGCTTGCCCATTTCTGCTCAATTTCAAACAGCACTTCTGTGAGTGTTTAGGAGACAGAGACATTTAGCTGCACATTTCTGTCTCCTCCCTTCAGCCTCCCCCTCATCTTTATTATAGTAAAGTGTTTCATGCATTCTCCACAATATTTCCTTTAACAACTCACAGAACCACTCACAACCTGGCACTTGGGGAAAATTTTAGGCCATTTTTCCATATGCATCATGTCTAAAAATAAATCTATGAGCTTTTTGACTACAAAGATAAAAAGGTCATCCTTCCTCTGCATAGCCTTTTGTGCATCTTTGAAAAAGAGCTGCTGTGAAATACTGCTGTGTTAAGTCTGTTGTGAAATGTCTGTAAGTGTAAAAGATCAACTGATACAGACCTGTCAATTCATTTAATCTAAAATATTTTCACTCGGCTCTCTCGCAACAGAATTTCTCACAATGCACTCGTAATCTGAGCTAAATAAGCTATATTGATTTTAATGAGGTGATCCACAATCTATCTCTCTCTCATTCCTAAGCGTTACACTGTTTTTTACGATGAAATTCTTAAGGTGAATGAAGTTATTTCTGTGCATATTTTTTTCACTTCACATATTTAAATACCTATTAAAATACTGTATATGTGCGTGATAACAGTATCTTTGTGCAGACTATTCATTTTTGCTGATTTTACTCTGAGAGTCTGGCTAGCTTCACAAAGCATCCAGATAAGGGGAACTGCTCATGTCTTACAAACTGAGTATCTCACAGAAACAAGTTCTACCAATGGCTTTTGAGTATTTGTGCCAGTAAATTGTACAATATTTTGAATTTATGATTTAACTGTGAATACATTATTGAAAAAAGATCAGTCAATGAAGAATACAAACAACCAAGTTTCAGTTTAGGCTGAAAAAAATGAGTTAACTCTTATCTGTGCTAGAAGTAGTTGAGGTATCAAATTTATAGAAGCAGCCTGACTTTTTTTCTGCACAAACTAATCAAGTAAGCATGTAAACACAAATCAAGATTTTTCTGGATGTCAAAAAAAAGTAGTGCATTTAGAAATGATTTAGGAAGGTTGCTCCTTTTAATTCCTTTCAAAACCATGCATTTCTAAATAAAAGCTACATGGGCTCTTAAATGAATTATGGCCTTTGTCAAACATTGCACTGCCAGGTCACAGCCCCCCATGAATCAAACAGGTTTGGTGAAATCTGTAAACTAGTATTTCACTCCCATCAGAAAAACAGACTGGTTTGAGATGGAGGTTTATAATTAGGAACATTACTTTTTGGCGACAAGACACAACCAGTCTAAATGACCTGTGCTTTGAAGGTGGAAACTGTGAATGACAACAGTAATGACAAGGTGTACTATAAAAAGACTAACAACCAGTTGAATGAAATCCTACCAGGAGTCTGATTCCCCACTGCTTCGGATCATTTCCTAGTCGCAGACATCCCTACAAAGCCAGTATGAAATGTTATTGAATTAGACAGGTTTTTACACTGATTTTGCACTCATCTCTCACACTAAAGGATCAACAAGAGATTCAGATTTAGATTTACATTTATTTTGGCCTTTCTCATGTTTGAGTGATATGTGTATTGTTATATAGACACATAGTTTATAGATAGAATGCTATATATGGATATAAAGATTTAAATATATACGTGTTTTAAATATGTATTTATCTATACACACATATATTTCCCTTCTTTATTGCTGAAAACTGAAGCTTTAACAAGTCTTTTTTATACAAACAAATGAAGAGCAACTTGAGTAACTGGCTTTACTCTGTATCTACTGGAGAATTTCCGTATGTTTGCTTCCAGTTTTAAGCCATGCTTGCATATTATTACCAGTGACAGTAAAGCACACATTTGTAGGTAACGCTCTAATCTCACAGTCAACTCCAATAATCTTGCACTGTGACAGGCTTCTGAATTAAATTGTTTTACAGTTGATATGTATGTGAAATACAATAGCTGTGTATGCATGGCAAAAATTGTAGCAGCATAATTTAGGCAGAGTAAAATGAAAAGAGTAATTAGTAACAATGGCATCCAAAACTTTGCTAGACTCCCACAATTTCACAGGCAAAAATAGTTTTTTTCTGCAAAAAGCCTAGTCTCTAAGCCTTTGTCTCCATGGGGAAATCATTCTACAGGAATTCAGTACGACTTTCTCATGTTGACAATAATACATACACATTTCCTGTGTGAGCAGCTCTCTGCAGCACTTTTTACTCTGTTTTGACAGTGGGATAAGCCCTCCTACCTGGAACTAATCTTATTATCATGTGTACATCTGGGGAAGCTAACACACCATAGCTGGTACTCCATACATTCACAGTTTACCTAACTATATAGTAACTAACTTCTCTATGTAGAGAAACTGTGAAATGATGGAAGAAGAGATAGGAAAGATACAGGCTGAAGATTTTCTGTTTGAATTCAATTCCTATTTTTCTGTACTAACCTATAGACCTCAATGCCTTCAAGTTTTGTGTGTTTTATTCGTACAATTTCCATGCTCTTTGTTAGCAAGTAATGTATCTTCTCTTCATTAACTGAACAAATTACAAGACTCCAATCCAGGAGAATATTTGTCATCATTGCCATATTCTGCATAGGCTTTTGCAAGTAACTGAGTTCACATGAATAGACCTATGGACTTCCATAAATACATCCAGATGCATAAAGTATTGCTATGATCTAGTCCTTTATAGTATAATCTAATTTATGATCTAGTCCGTTATATTATAAAGCCCTCTCTCCCTGAAGTTGGTTAAATAATGAACAGAAAATAGCTGTGAATAACAGAGCAGGTTCACTGTCTCCTTTATTCAGGGACCATGTTACCCATTTGTGAGGAGATGACTAGTGATTATTTACAGGATCCAGAAAGCTCTCTAATCATTAGTCTCAAGGAACATGCATAATCAGAGAATGGTAGCGCATAATGCACAGCAGAAACACTACATAGACCTCTAGGAATCATTCATATACCTTCATCCAAGCTGTTTGATTAATATTGCTGAGAGCATTAAAGCTAGTTTGTGAGTGACTGACTCACAGATGGAAGATAAAAGCACAACAGGAACACTTAGCAGGTTTCAATATCCTGCCTTCACACTGCGTAGAAGTAGACACCAAATGACAGAATGGCTGAGACCGGAGGGAACTTCTGGGGATCTGTAGTCCATACTCCAATCCCCCAGCCCACAGCAGGCTTAGCCAGAGCAGACAGCTCAGACCCTACCTCCCCCAAGTCAAGTGTTGTTCTTTTTTTCTTTTCTTTTTTTGTTTTCTTTTCCCCCCTCTCAGCATTTTGAGTTCTTTTGATTTTTCTTGTTAGGAAGTTTCAAACTATGTTCTGCTGAAGAACTGAAATCACATTTGAACCACATGAGAAACTCACTACAAAACCCCTGGAAACTAAGATTCTCATTTTTTCACATTTAGAATGTCAAGCATTAGGTAAATGAAAAGATATTATGAGACCTGCAATATAATGATGAAAAAACGGCCTTAAAATACAGTTCAAATAGATGGAAATTTGCATATATTCAGTGGTGTAAATTGTGTAACTAAAGCCTAAAGCCAGTCTTTCAAGTCTTGTGTTTCATATTACATCTCTCTGGGTCCAGCAGACTGAGATTTCTGTGGAACTTCAGAGGAAGAACTGCAGTTAAAAACTGGGTGGCATGAATTCAAGAAAAAGATTCAGTGGACACTATGAAGGTTTGGGGATAACTTATTGTACTACAGAGCTCTACCAATATCTGCCAATTGTAACAACACATTTAATTTCCTTGTGTTTCACAACTGGATGACCTTTGTTAGACCAGCAGGTTTTGCTTGAACAAATGAGAACTTGCTCAGAAACAATCCTCAGAGAGATGCTTGCTCCAAGAACTTCAAGGAAAAAAAAAAGGACCAAACGAGGTTCAAGATTTAACAGGACTTACAAGAGGGCATTTGTCCATAGCTCAACATAACAGTTTTAGTCCGAATTAGCATAATAATCGAAATGACACCATGAGGACCATGTCATTGCCCTAGCGTATAATATTTTGGCAGTAAACCAAAGCCATTCAAAATAGGGAGGGACTGTATCATTAAGTACTTGGCCAGTGGTGAAAAGATCCATCATCATTTAACTAAATACATTAAATTTGTTTCATATAAAAATAATCCTTATGATATCTTTAAGACGCTGAAACAGGTTTTTTTTCATCTGTACAAGAATTTTTCCTTCAGCTCTAAAGTGATTTCCTACCTCTCAATATGGCAAGGCTTTGGACAAACATACAGACAGGTGAGAGACTAGCAAAGATCCAGTTTGCGAAACTGTATTATGAGCAGCAGCCTGTTGACATCGAAGTCGCAACTTGCATAACATAGGTAAGTGCTCGCAAGCACATGTGCGGATACCAGATGTGAGGATGCCACCCCACAGTCACCAGGAGGGCTGGGCTAAGAGGAGCTCATACAAGCACAGCTCATCTTGCACCTCTGCTGTGAACTGGAGCTGAATTCATGATGTGCTACCCAGCATACGGCCACAATGAAGTCTTTTCCCTGCTTGCCCCCCAAGGACCCAGTGCATGTTTGCAGATGAAAGCTGGTTGCAGGAAGAGCTTTCTAATATGGGAGGAGAATGGACTCTCTCTCCCCCCTCCCCAACTCTGCAAGGCTCCAATAACTGCTTTAACTTGTGCAGAGGGTCAGATGGACGTAGGGTAACCGCATGGACTGAAAAATAAAAGCTACCATCAATGAGTCCTCACATCTATGTGGAATGAATTCAGCCTCAAACAAAGGTATGTGGGGGCAGAAAGGCAAAAGAGCTCGCCAATGAGAATAAACATTATGAAAACTGAGTCACTTCCTTTGTTTTTCCTCCTTCTCTGATTAATATAATCAGATAATTATACTAATACCTATAGCTCAAAGTGAAAAAATAGTAGAACATTTTTCCAGAAGGCTAAATGAAACTATTTGGCATTTCTTATTTATTGATAACGAATAAGCTTGATAGTTGCTGATATAAAGCAGCAGTCCTGGGCTGACATTAACCAGTGCTGTCTGTGATGTCAATGTCATAAATCATACATGGGAGTCTCATGTTATGCAACATCCCACAAACTGGAGCACTAGCCATTTTTTAAAATAATAAAGTTAAAGGGTAAGTAGGTTACTTACCGTGTTACAGCACTCAGACTTCAGCTAGTACAACACTTACAAATATACAGATGGACATTGGAGTCTCTAAATCAATTTGTAATTTCTGCACTGGAATTACAGACCAAAGCCTAAAAAGCCATGTAGTCCTGAGGGAGTCTTTGAAAACAGAAGAGGTATGATTACATAATTTCATTTGGGAGGAAGTAATGCCGTAAAATGTCGTAATAGGATTCCAAAGCTAAAACTGTAGCATGAAGATTACCTATTCTACAACTAGAAATGTTAATCATATTTTTAGAGGAACTATAGGAAACCAGCACCGAAATGGCTATAGCTTATTATTATAGCTTATTATTATGTTCTACTTCACCAGATTCAAAGTTGCTTTAGTTTACTGCTTTTACTGATAGAAGAAATTCAGAGTTGAACTGAATCTACTGAAAAATCAAAAATCAAAACAAAACAAAAACCCACAAACCAAAAAACCGCCCAAACAAACGATCTTTTCCTGTCAGGCAGGTTTTCATACATTCAGCAATTTCCTCCATTTGAAAAATAAGAGGTTACTTTAAGTTCCCAGGCTGCTCAGAGGCAGAAACAAGTAAAAAGTAATTCCCTTCATTTTCCTGTACAGGAAAGGGGAGTAAAAGAGGAAGGTGAGCTAGAAAGTTCCCTTTTCACTGAGAGAAGACACAAGCCAAAGTTAATCAGCTTAGGTCCCTTTTCCTCACCAGTCTCTTCTTTACTGAGAGAGGATGAGAAGAATAATGTGACTACTGGGGGATTTGGCAAAGATGTTCCAATCTGGTGCTGTAAGCAAGAGTTGAAAACACCTACAACTTCATAACAACCATTCCTTACTTCAGTTTCATATAAAATTTCATGTTGTTAATACATCTAAAACTGGCACACAGCAAACGCTCAGTCTCTCCCCAGACTGATTTTACTATATGCATGGAAGCCAGGATTCCTACGTTTTCATCATATACAGATACTTGCATGTGCAGAAAGTGTATGTGTAATACTAGCAAATTGAAATGACACATCTGTGTCATGTCAGGGCCTGTCCTTGAGAACAGGTCAAATGGAGATCTGACGCAGCAGAAGGGGGGAGGCAGCATGTAGAGGAGCTGCACGCTACAAGGATGTCATCCGAGGTTGACAACCCTTGCAGCAGAGGCTCACAGTAATTACTAAATTTGTATTATTGTATTAATGATGGACTATAACAATGAAAAAAGAAAAAAAAAATAATTTCCCACTGAAAGCGGAAATCTTGCCAAGTGGCCCAGAACCTTCCTGCATTGCTCTTCTTGCTTAGGCTGTGTTTTTTCTGACTGAAGTTCTTGTGTGACCTCGTGAAATCCTATCCCTTCACATGCTGACAGAATGATGATTATAGAGTTATTCTTAGCCTTATGACTTATCTAAAGACTAGTTTAGCTAATATTGCTTTTCAAATCATACAGATCCATTCCTCTAGGCATATTGTGTTGTAAACCTGTTGCTACAAGTTTGGAAATACCTTGCCACTATTTACTTTCCTCTTATTTCCCACAGCATAATAGGCTGCTAATAATTTATAACAAGAATATCTAAAAAAATGGCCTCTAAAAATGCATCTACTGATATTTTGAATGTGTGTGTGATGTTGAGGTTTTCATTTTGGGACTTGCCAAGTGCAATATTCATTTTTGTGTCAAGGAAACAAGTATGGCCACTCTTCTTAGGAAGTGTTCACAGGACCAGGTCCTTATTTTACCAGGTTGTGTTCTTTAAGGATAACACTGAGCTGGCTGGAAGAGAGTTTGCAAATCTACTCCACCAGTTTAGAACAATCTTACATAGGTCGGCTGCATAGCCTGCAATGCTCATGTACTTTTTGGAGCTTCAGTGGAATTACAGTGAAGCTTATTACTTCCCATCTCAGAACCCGATGTCGCTGTTATTTCATTACTTTAAACAATCTATCATTTCAGGGTATAATTATAAATTTCCAACATATCCATTCTTGAAATATGCCTTTTACACCAAAGGCTTTTCTTTAGCAAGTCCTTATTACAGATAGTGCCTTTGATATCTGTGTTATTTTGTGAAATTCAGCAGCATGGTCCCTACTTTAAAACTTCTGCACTACATCTAAACATAAAAACTCTTGGGATTTTTCAGTGACTCCAACTGACAAAAGTGAGATTTATTTCAGCAATTCCTTGCTTTCTTTAGACATAGCAGTTTTACAGTTTTTTCCTTTCTTAGGACCACTGTAACGGGTTTTTCTTAAAATGAGACTTCTTCCTACCTGCTCTGGAAGTTCCATCCAGGCACCGTAAGCAGGAAATTGGTGTTCAGTTCCCTTTCCAATCCTCTGTGCTCCATGCGCACACACACACTCTTTTATCCTTTACTTATCTCTCTCTCAGCTTTGGCTCATAATCCCCACTTCAGGGCACTTCCCCGAGTCTCTCAGGAAAACATGCTATTGTAAGTCTGACTTCATTCCTGCCTTTTTCCTCTTTAACAAAAGGCTTCTCCTTGACAGTACTTTCCATCATGCTAGTCCAGAGCCTGTTTTCCCTTTGGTTCCCTAATGAAAACCTGTGTTCTGCATTTGATGCAGTAACAGTAATTTTTTCTGTAAGACCCTTAAGCTTTATTATTTTACTTAACCAGTAATGTCACCTTTCTTTAACGCTTAATAGACTTGAGTATTTAAGACAATTTCTCATGAGTTCTCCAGCTGTTCTCCCTCCATGCAACTTTTCTATACCTATCACAGTTCAAACTCTGACATACACAATTGGAGAGTGCATAATAAGTTCCTGCAGCAACAACAAAAACACAGAGAAAGTAATGATAGTAGCAAAGCAACTGAGGGGGGAAAAAAAGGATTTAGTTTAGATACCTGTTTTAGTCCCATTTTATTGTAAAGTTATTTTGGAGTAAGTCCACAGTACCTAATGCATGGGGACACGACACACTTACAGCACAATTTAATGGAATCACAAAAGACCCAGTCTGTAGGTTTCTGTCATACTACAGGAAAGTGGAGATAAAGTTACAGTCTTTTCTGAGGTAACTGCTACATCCACAACTGTCACTATCATTATATAGGCCATTAAGATTACGCACAGATTATCTCCTTCAGTAAAGTAAGAATTTCTTGGACAGTAACAGTCCCTCTGTTCTGCCTGTGAAAATATTCTTTTTGTTTACAACTTTTTCAGACCCAAATCCGATTACAGCAGAAGCATTCTGCAGAACACAGAGAAAATCTTTTCTCATCAAACACTGCCCTTCAATGCTAAAGTAAAAAATGAGAGGATATTAGATTGCACCTTTATCTCTATCTGACAGTCCAGAATGCCAGGAGTATTTGTGACTGTTAGCCAGTGCTCCAGGGAAATTTGTGAACCTGAGGTCTCTGTACCACAATTATCATACATGCAGCTATCTGCTTTGGTTGTCTTCCTCACAACTAACAAAATCCGATGACTTAGTTTATATGGCAAAGTATATCCTTAGACACTCAAGTCCTGTAAATTTAAACCTGTAAATCAGATCAACTTGAAACCAGATCAGTATCACAGATGGCAATCTTGCACAGCCCACACAAAGCCTTGTAGAAGCACACTATCATGTAAGTAAGGAGCAAAAAATATGTTTGAAGGGTATGATTAAACACAGGCATTAAGAAAAGACGCACACACAGGCATGCTTAAAAACTTAAGACATTTATGAATCTCCATATATACCTTCTAGATGGTCAATTCTCAGATCATGAACCTGAAAGGCAACAATACTCCACATCACCAAATTCAGGATGTATGTTCAGAGGGAAATCTGCATCCTTCATACAAAACATTTCATCCCAGTATGTATGTGAGGCAATATAACTGCATTCTCTAGCCATCAGATGAAGTGAAGCAAAGCTGTGCCATTGGCCACGATCCATGTTTCCCTTGAGATAAACAGCACTTTGATATGTGTAAAACCAGGCTGCTGAAGACTTTAGGTTAAGGCTTTTCTACATCTACTTGGGTGTAAAGGTATAAACAACTGTTCACTGAATTTACACTATATAAACTGAAAATGCAAAGGAGTATTTTTCACTGATAAGCAACTCAATTTTACATACCTTCTTTGTGTTACTTGGTTTTATTGTAAACTTTATAGAAAATATAGGACAGACTTAGTCTGGACAGAATCAATTGCTTTGAAAAGCTTCTATAAGATGATGCCCTAATATTTTTTTGTGTGGTGCAGTAGCATAGCAATAAGGTTGTAAACTCAAGGATACAGAAAGATTCACCAAAATGTATGGGAAATACAATTATTCACACGAGAAGGAAAATCAGATAAGTAAAATTGTTTTTGCCTTTAGTCTACCAACCAATCCAGTATGTACCATATGAGATTATGCTTATTGGCAATATTCCCAATAGGTAGGAGAGTACAGAGGACAAATTTGGGAAATGTAGGAGACTTCTCAGTTATTATTGAGGGTTTCAGCTTTTATTAGAAGAAATACTTCCAGCTATTATGTCTATACTGCTTTCTCAGAGCCTCATAAAACAATACCATGTATGTCAATGAGTGCTAACCTAGACCGAAACCATAATGCCATGATTTTAAAAGTCGAATTCCTAACCATTTACTTATAATAAAAGCTTGTGACAAAAGAACGTCACATTGTGCAAAATGACACTAAATGGAGCAGAGGCATAACAATGCTAGTTAAGAATATATGTTGTAAGACTCCTGGCCTTTAAAAACACAGGAGAAGTGCAGGTATAGATGTTTTTCAGGTTTTTCTGAATCAGTATTTACTTTTCTAAGCTGCAGGAGACACCAAGGTAAAGCATTTGACAAAGGAAAATGCAGCATCAGTACTCTGTGTTTCAGTTAAAATCTTTTGTTGTTAGAGCACACGTCTGTACAGACTTCAGCACCTGAATGATGTCTGAGGGCAGTATCCCACCCTACTGATGAGGTATAATAACAGCAGTGATGGATCAAGATTTCTCTGTATTCATTTCTATTTTCCTGGTATTTATTGACAGTATGTGCGTAGAACACAGTCACAACCATGTTACTGTCTGTACAAATGAAACACAGTAGGCAGTGGTCCCTACCCTTAAGTCTCATAGATCAGATATAGAAGGGAAAAAAAAAAAAAAAGCAGGAGAGTAAACGGAAGCAGAAGTGACTGCTGACCTCCTTCAGTTTAACCATTTAGGTGTGTGACAGAGACAGAAACGGAACTGTCATCAAGCTTTCAAAGGAGCAGTCGTACGGCCACATTTCTATTCTGAAGCAATCATCTGTGTCGTATCCCCCCAACTGGGCAGCACAGGTTTTCCCTGTAACCTATTCAGCACATTGGCAGCAAAACAGCTAACAGACCTTCCCAAAATAAACACAGCTCTGTCAGAAGCTTTCTTTTGGAAGCCATTCACACTGGGCAGTAGAATGAGCAGTTGCTTCCTTACAGCGTCTCTTTCAGACAGGTTCTACAAATCTAGTTTAGACCCTTCATATCCCTAGGGATTCAACAAACTGTAGTTTTTTTCTCTAAAGCTGGCACAGGAATTTATCAGCTCATCCCCTTCACTTCTGACAGGGAGGCACAAAGAACTTGAGCCTGCTTTCTGGTCTGCCCTGATTAATGGATATATCTGCTATTTTATTCATCTGTATTTTGCATGTAATCCTTACGCACCTCATGGGATTTGAAACAGATCTTTTCAACCACATTTTGTGGAAAAGTCCTATGTCTGAAGGTAGTAATGAATCACGACATTTGGGAAAGGAAGAACAACCACCCAACAACATGAGTTAAACTTAGACCAGCCAATCCTCTGATATAAATATACAGCTTTTTAGGATTGCTTTGAAGAATTATCCAAGCAGAAGTGACAGTAACAAGAAGGTGTAAAGGAAAATCAGTTTAAATTGTCAAGGACGCAAAAAAAATCTGAATAGAACAAAGACTCCTGTATGAAAAAAGGTTAAACACAGATCATCGTTTTGTCTAGTGATTATTATTAGCATAGTGCTTCCTGCGAGAAAGTATACCTAGCTGGAGTTGTAAAAGCAGCAGTAGATAAAGCAGAGTGCTCACAACTTAGCAACAGCTTTGAAAGTATTGTCAATAAAGCTACAGTTTGAAATAGGGCCAAGTGATAGTACGTGATAATACTGCACAATTGAAGCAGCACTTCAGTATCTAATCTTGGGATTAGAGCAGATCTGGAGGTTCACACTATTGAAACCATGTCAAGGCTGAATTTATAGCTCTCCTTGGCAGATATAAATAACAGCTACAGATTATTGGAGGTAAACTTTGATATACTTCACCAAAAAAATGTCTATCTTAAAACCATGGAAACTTCATTTTTCATCCAAAATAAGAAAAAGAAAATCCTCAGCTGCAGTGGATGCTGAGGCATCTGTTTTCCACTATCACTGTGTTTATATGAATGCTTCTAAGGATCCAGCTCCTTGATATTATGGTCTTTGATAAATTCAGTTGAGCAAAAGACCTGGCTACAAACCAGACTTTTACCACACACAAGGACTTCATATGCATGAGACAATCATCATATTCTCCCCTGTGGACATGCAGATATTGTAACCACTGAAGTGAAAGACTTAGCATAGACAAATAAATTCTGAAGTCATAAATTCCTTAGCGGTAAGAGTATTTAATTTTAATTTTTTCTTTAGTTTGTTTAAAAAAATTTTGTTGTGCATATACACACACATATCTATATCATCTATATCTATCTATATCAACATCAGAAAGAGGAAGGACCCAAAGAGAAGATTGGTTTGGAAGCCAGGAAAGTGGAATAGAAAAAGCAAAGGAGTAAAAAAAAAAGAAAGCTTGGAAAGAAATGGGGAGATGCCATATTGGATAGTGATCTTTTAAATACTGTTTTTCAAGCTGTGCTTTGAAGCTGTCCAGTACACAGCCAACTAATAAGATTATATCTGTTGTACCAACCTCTCCCTATCATACTTGGCTAATATGTGTGGGATATTCCAAGTGTAGCTACTGTTTGCTTTTCAACAGCTACATGAACCATACATTTGGCAAAATCTGTTTATAGATTTTTGTTTCTTTTATTTCTGTATTTGTGTGGAAATTATTGCCATAAAACATGGGTCCTTTTTATAGCCTGACTGACAGATGCATCTGCTTGAGCAAGAACAAAACTCAACTCTATTAAACCAGTAATCCTTCCATATGACATTGTCACACAGCACAGATGTCCTTTCACAGGATTTCTGTCAAGGGGATGGCTTGCCATTCCACACTGACAGGTAGGGCTGGGGATGATCAGCAAAGAGATCAGAGATTACTTAAAATGCCTTTCATCAAATTTCAACCAACCTTTATGCAATTCACTGTGGAGCAAAATTAATTATTGTCCTGAAGTAATTGCTTCCATTTATGCACACCTAAATGCTGCCAAACTCTGGGAATGTGAAAGCTTCCAAACTGAACACAGAGCACCTGTAATTAACTCTTGAATGTCTCGAGACTGGGGACTTCAAAGCGGTGATATAAACTTCCTTGAAAATTTTTCCACGCTTTCTCCAATCCCTGTCTTGCTGGAGCTAGAATAGCTAGGATGCCTTACTTAAGATGGAAAGATATGCAAAACAGTCACAAAACATTTTGGTATTTTTAAATAATTCCTAATACAGTTTTCCTATGCTGAATATACAAAATACATGGTGCTATGATTAAGGCAAAGGTTTTACTGGCTTGCACATGCCTTACATAATTCATCTGCAGCTTCACCACCCACAAGTACTATGCTGTCATCAGAAATCCATACTGAACAGGGTATGCACTGCTACTGCTCTAGGGAGACTCGAGACATTATAGTCTAGAAGCTGTGATAATGCATGCAGCAGGCACACAGGACAAGGAAATGCCTCATTTATTTATGCTCTCTTGGTGCTCTTGAACCAAAACTGACCATAGCAAAGTAGAAGCACTTTTTTTACCAGTCCAATATGTGTGCTTTCTCAAAGCATGAGCCCCTTTGCTTATTTTTTCTCTTTTTCTTTAAGAAGCTCCTGAAATAAAGAACAGCACATTTCCTTATTCTTAACAGAAAAATCTCCAGGATAATCAAGAAACAATCAATTTTTTTTTTTTTTTGTCCTTTGGTATAAGAGAAGAAAGCTTTCAAAAAGACACATTTCTTTCATTTGCAAGAAATTAAATCCAGGTTTAAAGCTTTTCTCCAGCCCTCTACTGTTTGTTTTCTTTGCAAGGAAGTTACAGCAGTGCCAGCTCCTGGGAAGAACTTCAACATGTTTTGGCAATCTTGCAAAATGAATTTAGAGCCCCTCATATTCAATACTGGGATTTTTATTAAGAGCAAGTCTTGCCTGAAGCTCTTTATGAGAGTTTATGTTAAGCCACTGGCAATCTCTCTTCTAGGGTGAGTTTCCTGTTGATGTTTAGAGCAACGCTAATCCACTTCCTGGGGCATCCCACCAAGATACAAGTCACAGTATTAACAGCTAGTAGTTTTGATCATGGTTTCCAATGGGGACATGTAATTTGGTTCCTGGAATCTCCTGTATAGCTTTTCATTTAGACAAATCACTGCTGGTTGGGTGAAAAAGTAAAATCAAAATAGGAGAAAATAGAATTTTCTATAGGTAGCATTTTTGTACATGACCTGTATTCCCATAACTTTCAGCAGGACTGTACCAGGTATAAGCTAGAATAGATTTTTTCCCCTCTTTATACTTGGTAAACAAGGTATACTGAACAGGTAATCTATTATGCATCTTAAAATATGAAAGTGACCCTTTCAGGGGTCTTGTAACAGTGATTTGTGGTCAAATTCCCAGATGGTATGACACTATTTCTATTGAAGTCAATCTTAGAATACAAAAATCAATGGAGTTATACCAATTTCTACAGCCTGGGTATCTATCCTCTGGCCTTCACTACTAGTATTTTAGTCTTTATGGAGATTCAAGCCTGGTATGCGCAAAGGCTTTTATGAAGAGGAAGCAGCATGCTTACTTACCCAGGCTTTCAGTTTTAATCACCACCTTTTACTGTACTGGTGGATTGTGAAACTTCCCTGGCACACGAGGAAGCTGGGCACATGATGTCGTTTCTGCCTTTGTAGCTGACTGACTTCATGTTCCTCAGTATCAAACTTCCCCCTCTACTTACTGAACAAGACTCAGAAGATACCTGTCTGCTTCAGGGCTTTCAGACTGCCCAGAACGTTCTGTCTCTCCCACTTCAGGGAGCATGTAGGCAGCAAAAACATTAGTCAAGTTCACAGCCTGCCTGCCTTCCTCTGCTCTTGCTTTGCTTTGAAAGGAAATAACTGCAGCCTTCGTTATGAACCTTATTTTCTCACTCTTCTGCCGCACCAGTTGGGCCCTCAGAGATGAAGTATGATGCTTCCATGGTGCCATTCCCTCACTGTAGAATAACCAATGGGAATTAGTTAAAAAAAAAAAAAGATGGGTTTGTAGGTAGTACCATTTTTTATGGTTTGAGAAACCCATAACTATTCTACAATTATTCTATCACTCAAGTACCCTTCCCCACCCAGGAAGGGGAATTGGGGAAAACTAGAGCTGAAATATAAAAAGCTTTAACAGGATAAGACTAACTAATTAACAGTAATACTAAAGAACCAGTACTGATCCCAATACTAATATAAATTATAAAGGAACTATACTCAGGCAATTCTATCAGTTGTGCATTCCCAGCAGGTGACAGCAAATGTCGGACACTGTGAGTGCTACGGTGGCTTCAGGAGGAAGGGAAGTGCTCAGGAGTCTGGCATCGAGGCAAGGAGTTCTCTGGACCACTGCCATCAAGGGAGAGAGAGAACTACACGTCAGACTTTCTAATTTATATTGAATGTGACGTTCATGGTATGAAATAATCCTCTTGGCCAGTTCAGGTCAAGTGCCCAGGTCTCACTCCTCCTCATCCCAGCACCTGGCAAGGCTCGAAAACACTGAGACCTTGAATCCCACACAGTCTAGCTGGCTATAAAGTAAATATTTTCATGAATTTATACACTACAGTCTTCTAAAAGTGCAGTTTTCCCAAGCATTAGAAGAGAAATTAGTCACATGCCATTCCAACTAGGATACCATTCAAAAAAAACAACCTGAAANATTGGGGAAAACTAGAGCTGAAATATAAAAAGCTTTAACAGGATAAGACTAACTAATTAACAGTAATACTAAAGAACCAGTACTGATCCCAATACTAATATAAATTATAAAGGAACTATACTCAGGCAATTCTATCAGTTGTGCATTCCCAGCAGGTGACAGCAAATGTCGGACACTGTGAGTGCTACGGTGGCTTCAGGAGGAAGGGAAGTGCTCAGGAGTCTGGCATCGAGGCAAGGAGTTCTCTGGACCACTGCCATCAAGGGAGAGAGAGAACTACACGTCAGACTTTCTAATTTATATTGAATGTGACGTTCATGGTATGAAATAATCCTCTTGGCCAGTTCAGGTCAAGTGCCCAGGTCTCACTCCTCCTCATCCCAGCACCTGGCAAGGCTCGAAAACACTGAGACCTTGAATCCCACACAGTCTAGCTGGCTATAAAGTAAATATTTTCATGAATTTATACGCTACAGTCTTCTAAAAGTGCAGTTTTCCCAAGCATTAGAAGAGAAATTAGTCACATGCCATTCCAACTAGGATACCATTCAAAAAAAACAACCTGAAACCTCCCCTGTGTGGAGTTTGTGACTCAAGCGCAGTAGCTCCCAGTTTGTCTAGTGCTAAGGTTCATAAACATGCTTAACCATTCTGCAACGCTTTACTTTTTCACAGGTTGTGACAAGCACAGAGCAAGGGACATTTTAAAAACAAAACCAAAACCCAACAAAAAAACTCCAGCACATTCCTGCTAGGCTCAAACAGTGGGTGCACTCTCAGATGACCCCTTGACATTTTCCAGTCATTGAAGAAAGGGCTGTCCCCTCTCAGGAAATAACCTAAACACTAATCCTCCTAACTGTCAGAAAAGAAGCAGAGGCAAGGCAAAAAAGTCTATAGACTTTTTCTGATCAACAAATTTCTCTTAGAATTGCCAATGTGTAGCTGAAAAAAGGTTTGCTTTAACTAGTAACAAACAAACATTTGTGCAGGGTGACATCCCACAAAAGCAGCAGTAGAGTGCATCTATGACATGGTTATAGAAAAGAGTCTACAGAAGTGGTAACACTGTGAAGGATGGATTGCCTTGTTAGGTCTTTACCAAAGTGAAAATTTGAGATCAACATTTATTCTCCAAGTGGAATTGGAAAAGGTTATCACTTTTACATCAAATTTAGCATAAAAACACTGCACTGTAGGATCTAAAGGAAACAAAAGTACAAATATAGCACTAAGTATAGGCAGAGATAAGCCTTTGGTGTTCAAAACAGCAATTGCAACAATGCATTTGCACTCAGGGAAGCCGGAATTCAGAAAAGAGCTGACCAAGAACAGTACAACTTATTCTAAAACTTCGGAACAGAAAGGAGCATCAACTACAAGAAGGACTGAAGAGCAATTAGTTTGACATTCATAATTATCCTAGTGTCTAAGCTCATAGCAGAGAATGATATTGGGTCTAAAAGTGAGAAAGCTAACAAAAGAACGGCAAGAACTCCTACTTTGTTTTTGTTGCTCCCTCTTCCCTACTCCCCTGGGATAGGTCATTGAACAGGGCTAATGCTCATGCCTGACATCAACTTCATTATTCAGTTTCCCATTCAAGAACAGCATGGATTGTATCTCAGAGAGATCTAAAAATGAGAAACATCATCTTAAAAAAATATTCATTCAATAATTTGTAGAATTTTCCAAAACTCCTACAGAGCAGTATTTGTAGAAACCTCTCTCAAAAAATTTTAAGAGTATAACACACATCTATCAAATTTAGGTCAAGCTTCTATATATGAAACTTGAAGTACTCCAGTTAAACCCAACAGCTATCAGAGAAAATTTATGTGGAACTTTTAGTACGACTGTGGGGGTAAGATTTTAAAAAAAGAGAATTTACATTATGACTAGGTATTCTGTTTTATTTTAAATAGAAGGTTGTATACAGATGTAAGAAACTGTTCATTTGCAGTTTCTCAGAGACAGGAGAAGGTAATCATGTACTACAACAGAGAATCAGGCCTAGCCACGTACTGCTAGACTTTTCTAGGTTAACGCGATGTTATTAAGCAGTGAACGTTTTTCAGTTTATAGGGAACAGTGGAACTTCTAAGCCTATGCCCTTGTTGAAAAGGCTTTAATTTGTTTAAGGTTTATGGGAAGAGATTCCCTCCATTGAACATTTATCATTTGACTGGTCCTTACAGTTGTTAGTATTTCCACCATTGGCCTCAGAGAAAAATAGTTGTGGGTCAAAAAGTTTTCATTACAGATGAGGGGAAACAAACAATACAATAGAGTACAAAAAAGCACAATGAAGTACTGCCAAATTTCTTTACTCTAAAATGAAATTAGAAAGGGAAGGGGAAAGAAACACTGAATAACCCATTTTACCCACGACAGGATATTTGTTGCGCTCAGCAACAAACATTGTATATATAGGTAGGAGCAGAGTTCCTTGCCCTAAGAAATCTGCAAGTGGTTAAAAGTAACGCTTCCCTAGTTTAGCTCTTTACACTTCTTTTTTAATGTGAAATACCATGCAGGTGAAGTGCCCTACAGCTAACATTCGTTTTGTGCTTTAAAAAAAAACCTTATAAAAAAAAAGGAACTTCATTCATTCATAATACAGCCTGAACTGCAAACTTTAATGGTGCCAAAACCCAAAAATAGGGGACATTTTCTTCTAAACAAAGCAGAAAATAGTAGAGAACATTAGATGCTAAGAGATGTTAGTAAAGAAAATCCACAGTTGCTAGCAAACAAAAAAGAAAAAAGGGAATACAGATGAGACATCCATACCTTTTGTGATATCAAAGAGGTTGGAAAAAACACTATTTGTTAAAACACAGGCTGTAAATGAGGAGTAATCAAATGCTGGAGACGAATCATGTTTTACTTCACACCTGACACTGTATGACACTATACCTTTTTTTTCTTGTAGTTAGATTTTAAGAAGAGGTGTCACTTGAAAGTTGAAGTGTTATCAGTCTGTCTGGGAAACGTCTGTTTGAAGGAATCGCACTGCCTCTAAATTTTTGCCTGTTGCTGTCATCAGTTGAATAGTCTGGTATCTCATCTCCAAGAATTACAAGCCAGTAGAATTGTTGAAGCTAGCCCGAAAGGAAGATGGGAAAATGTCTGCTGTGCGATCCATCATTTGCCTTTTTTAGAAATGTTTATATGTGAAGACTTACTATCTTTTACAGGGGAGTACTGCTGAAAATAAAGTATATTCTAAATCTTGGAAAAGGAAAAGCATGGGGGATCAAACGTCTCCAAGAGATAGGGTTGGGCCCAAAGACCTTTCACCTTGAAACTGCAGTTTAAACCTGGTTCACTTAAAGTCCTGGAGCTGATTATGTTTTGAAAACTTTTCTATGGCTCACTTGGATATCAGTCCTGCCACCTACCCCTTGCTCACCAGCACCTCAGCTGGTTATCTCACAACAAGCCTGGCAAAGAGGAAGGAGCAGTGGGAAATCTCTACTGCAGGAAAGAGGTAATGCTTGCAAGTCAGTGTGAGAAAACTCATAAATTGCTCAACATCAGCTTCATAAATAATCTGATGCTTCTGAAGACCTGTATGTCCTCTGAGAAATGTCAAATTCCCTATTATATATACATCCAGTGGATTCACAGATCTTTATTTCAGGACCCCTAAAATATTTCCACTGTCTGAGCCCTTTTATGAATTTCACAGCCTGCTGCATACCAACTAGTTATCTGAACATTTTTTGGAGGCCACTTAGAAAAAGCCTCACTGATTAAAAGCACAACCAATTAATTTTAAAACCCAGAATTTATCCACAGAAAGTTAACGTTTGCCAAGCACAAGAATAGCATTCTGCAGGTACCACCTATTCCAAGACCAGAGAAAAGCAGGTACATACATTTAAGCCCTCATTGCACTTCACATTTTCAAAGTCTTCTGCAAACATTAACTAATTAATCCTCATCTACTCTTGCCAAATATACTATTGTATTAAGAAGTGACCTAATGTAACCTTAAATGTTAAACAAAGCAACAGTCTACAGAAATGATAAAGAAAAACTACTCAACCAGGGAGCTGGGAGGCATCCAACTCAGTGTTTGTTTCACAAACATTTAATAATTTTTAGGATATTAACCAAACTGATCACTGGTTGGGGTACTGGGGCACTGCAGGTATACCAGAAGGGAGGCTGGCTCACTAAATAGCATTTATCATCCATGAGAAACTCTGGTGCAGCATGCTGTTTCTGCTAAGATGAATTTGATTTAGTGACAATGGTCTCTTTGTTAGTGTTTACAGGTTTAAAGGATTATAGAGCCCTTTAGATTTCAAAACAACAGAAGATCCTGGAGGATTTTATTTTAAACTCCTGTTTATTTCCTAAAACATGAATTAATACAATTTTTGGATAGGAAATACGCAGTCCTAAGTACTCTTGTGCTAAAGTAGCATAATCTGAAAAGTGAGGTTTAACAATGGAAACACTATGATTAATCTTTGTCTCTCTCTTGTTCAAATTGCCTTTGAGGAGCAGAACAGGAATCATCTCTGATCTCTAAAAGCAAGACATTCTCTTGCACTCTGCAGCATACTAATTTCATGAAAATCATAGTTTACTGAAGACTGATGAAGCAAAATGTATAGGCACAACTTAAAGATTATGAAAAGATTACTATGAAGTACAAACCTCAAGTTTAAGAGAATGAAAACTCATTTTTTACCTTGCTAAATAACAACTATTAAAAATGCCTCAAGAGGTACAGACAGTAACTAAAATACAGCTACGTATCTGCAAATTCAAAACACAATAATTTTTAAATGTCTCATTTACTGACAACATTTTAAAAATACAACAAAAGAAATAACAGAAACACATCTTTATTTTCTTTCCTGTAGAGTTTTCCTGTGTTTTGAATTTAATGGTCTAAACAGAAATTAGGCTGTTGATATTTCAAGGCTTCTGAATTCATGTATCACCAAATTCATGACCTGGTCCAACAATTAGCAATATCTGTTTCAGTTCCAGAGAGATTATTTTGCAAGTTTCTTTATAGCATGTTATCAGGGGAAAAAAAAAGCCTGTGTTTTTAAATTGTCAAAAAATCCCAAGTCAAAAGATGTAACTGCCTCATGATGAACATTTTAGGAACATTTATAGTTTTCTGGAAATTTAAACATTACATATTATACTTAAATCTGCTGTTTCAGCAATTTTTGAAAGTTAGATTTCTAATTAAAGGCTTTGAGTCTTTTTTTCCCAGGTTTTTTTTTTGTTTTTTTTTTTTTTAATATTATGGCATGGCTGAGGACAGCAACAATCAACACTGCTCCCTCTACAGCTTTTGTGTTCTGTGCGCGCCATTGTATCAATATGACTCGTACAGAAGCTCCTGAGTAGCAACATGCTTCTGTTTTCCAACATAATAGAGGAGTAATAAAAATTAAAATAACAACTACAGCAAATACTGCAAGTGGTGCAGTTCAATAAATAAGAGAACAGTATGCTCTGATAACGTTATTGTTGATATGAGGGCAAGGGCTTTCAGGACAATATAGGAGTACAACATGAATGAGCTGGCTGAACTTTACACAGGCTGATGCCATTAATAGAAACCATTTAATGATATTTTCAGATTTATAACTTCAGAAAAATATTAACCTTGGTTATCAACTTCCACCCAGTTTTTTCAAAGCTGCTGCTTATAAATAATAACTTTATCTGTAGAGACAACAGGCTAATATCAAGAGAGAATTTCCCTTTTGTTTTCTAGACAGTTTTTGAAAGGTCTTTTAGGCTCAGATACTCCCCAGACCAGGATCAACACAGCATGTGAGACACTCCCCTTAAGAAGAGGCTTCAACCCTAAACTTGTGCTTGTCTTTACTGGTTCAGTTACAGAGAGACCTACCTCACTTGCTCAAATTTCTCAGTGTATTTTGGTTTGCTGTGGATGTGCCTCCTTCTGCATAAAAATTCTTTTATTTGAAGAGGCTTGCTCCTTGCAAAACCTATAGAAGGAGCACTAATAAAACGTAAGAGTCACAGAAAGAAAGCCTGAGTGGTCAACTGCCCTTAAATAAGGGCACGCATGTTATGCATACTTGAGACAGATGTCCTGTTTGTGCACATCTGGATTTGTGTTGAGAGTTTCTTCTTATGTGTGTTTCTAACTGTGCATAAAAGCCATGCCACAAAAAAAGAGGGGTGCACAAACTCTATGCTCCTGACCCATCTGCATGTACTCACTACATCTTCCCCATGAGTAATTAGCATTATGTAAGAGTAGTTAGTGGTGTTTATTAATTACTGTAAAATGCATAGGGGCCCAAAAACTGGAGCAAATATAGAAGGTAATCTCAATTCCAAATAACAGAATGGTGTGGAACAAATAGGTGGGGAAGCAGACAAAGTCAAAGGTGACAATAATCTGGTAGTTGTGTTATATTGTTATAATATCCTCCCCTCTCCCCCCACTCCTTATTTACCTAGCCCTCAAATGTAAAGGTTTTAAATATGCAAGGAATCACTGACATCCCAGCATAACTGGGATAATGGAGGAAAGCAGTGAGACAGCTGTAAGAGGAAAGGATGTAGAGCACTGAAGCTAGTGGCGATGAGATAGGGAAAGCTAAATCAATAAAGAAGTTCAGGTTCAAGAAATGCATAGCAGGTACTGAAATAAAGGCAACAAGAATAGAGTGCTAGGATGTGTAAGAACTGAGGGAATATAATTGGCAGACAGGAAAGATGTCTGGAATTTTTCTTTTGTGTTATTATTTTAAATATCAACCTAAAAGGATACTGTGCAGTTGCTCACGTGTTTGTAATTCATTGTCTGCTACTTGTGTTTTAACATGAGGGGTCAGGAATCGGTCTCCTGCACCTCCTTTATGACCCTGTCTGTGTCCTTGGGCACATCATTTTACATGCCTTCATTTCCTTCTAAGAGATACATTACAACAGCAGTGTGCAGCGTTTGGACTTACGACTATTAATTCACATTTCAGAACTAGTAATTACTGAACATGCACCCAGCCATGTTCAAGGTTACTTCAATGTGAGTACTCAGCATCTCAGCTGAATTCAATCAAGAAGCAAGGGGAAAAAGCTCACTCTGCACAAAACAGGAAGCTGGAGAGAGTTCTGTTTGTGCAGGGATGCCTCTGCTCTCCTCCAACTCAGGAGAGCGTGTCACTACTTTTTCACAAGGCCATCCGCAGAATTAAAAAAGCCACTGTTTTGCATATGTGCTAAAGAAGATACTATTCTAAAATTTCTCTAACTCTTCTTGATTATCCCAGTGTGTATAAATCCATGATAAGCACTGAACATGCACGCACATTTCTAAATAGATAATTATCCCCATAAAAAGATGAGTAAATTCATGGGGTTTTACACCTGATTACATAACTATTCTACTGCCACTGCACAATCTCTCTTCATGAACCATCAAAATATTAACACAGTGCTGCTATGTAATCAATAAGCTTAAGGCGAACCATCTTCTCCAATATGCATTTTGTAAATCACTACTGATACTTTCCATCAATGCTCACTCACGCTGTGCATAATCCCCCACCTTTCAAAATGTTAAACGTTTAGAAGGACATGAAATTTAGAACAGAATTTTAGATGTCTTCACACAAGAGGTTGTACTGTAGGAGACCATCTACCTGATAACGACCCAGGAAAACACTGGATGACAAAACGGGCATCAAGAAAATGCAGTTTCCATAATGCATGCGACAGATCCATAATGGGTGGCAGTGGGCGAAAACAACAGCTGACTAATGCACATCCTGGAACGGCTTATTGCATTATAGCCCACTGTATTTGTATTAGTTCTGTTCTGTCAGAAAGATGTGTTTCAGATCTCCAGAATTGAAAGGTGACAGAAAAAACTCTGGCCCTCTCCTAGACTGGAGTGGAGAAGAACAGCAGCTCTTTAAAGTGGGCTCAACTCTTGAAAGTCAAAAGTTAGTAAAAGCCTTCCTCAGCATACAGTGGATGTGAAGTGACTTAGGTGACTGGAGTGAAAACAGATTTCTCCCACCTCTTCATATAGAGATTCCCTCCTCTTTCCTAATAGTTCTTTAGACCCTCTTCATTGGAACTGCAGCAGAACTAGCTGGATTTGTGGCTGAGGAACCACGAGCGCAGGAGCACCACGAAGGCTCAGATGCTGCTAGGGAGCTCCCCTGATGAAAAGCCCCACATTAGGAAGCTTCATCTGTTAGTCCAGAACTCCTCCTGCTCTGTGCTGTCAGGGGCTCAGACATTAGTGGCACAATTCACACATTATCACCTCAAGCCATGTTGTACAAAACAAATTTTAAAACCTTGTGTCAACGTCCTGCGTTATGTCAGATGAGCTCTGAAAAGATCAGAAAAAATTCTAGGCATGGCAAATCCAAAAGAAGCTATCTGAATTTTTAGAGGAGTGGAAGAAAGGTACAGTGTGCCCCAGATTTTCTAAATGTGACAAAATGACACTGCATAGTTAGTCAGTGTACAATCAAATAAAACCTGCTGATACTAGAAGATTGATCTGGAACTTAACACAGGACAGGAAAGGATGGATCTGTGCTTCAGGACTGGACGAATTTACTACATTCAAATGTGCGTAAAGCATTTGAGACCGGTTTCTGAGAGTGTGTTCATGATGGAAGGGTGTCTGTGGAAGTGAGGACTTCCAAGCCCATCCATCACAAGTTTTGGGCCACAATCTAAAGTAAAAAGAGGCTTGCTGACAGCTGGATATGAAGCATTGCAGAGATGCTCCTTTCCCAAACTGGAATGTCTTGTATCAGTTTAATGCAATCTTTTTCCCAAGTACTGTTTTTTCTGTAGTTTGAGAAATTTTGCAAAACACATTTTGGACTACTTAAAGTAAAAGAATTAAAAAAACTCCATCCCTGAAATTAAATCTTCAAACCCTTCAATTAAAACTTCATATGTGCCTAGTCTCTGTTTTCATACTCTCGTAACAGATCATTTTAAATCTGAAGCAACTACACTGCATCCCTTTGGTGATGTTCTCTAAAGCAATGTTCTTTTCCTGTCCTCTCCTCCAGCCCTCAAAAAAAGAAGAAATTATATACATACACACATATGTACATAAACATATATCTCAATAAGCATTTATAGCTGTGACAAATTTATTCTTACTGTCAATTTAATACATCTGTTTTCTATTTGAATTTGATATACAGCCTGGTGTTTTCTATTAGATCATATAAACAAGTGTTTGATTTAAAACAGGATTATTTTTCTTCACTGAGATTGAAAGCAGCAATAAACATCACTCTTTCTGGGAATACAAATGAGGTGGTAATTCCATTAAATATAACGATTAAAATAAGAAAAAAAAATCATTAAAGAATAAAAAACCTTGACCACAGGCCTGTTTTGTCTACTGATCTTCTGAACAGAAATTGTTCTTGCATGACTGACTTCTCCAATGGATTACACCAGAATGAGACATACATCATCTTTCCAAGCGTGCATGCTTGGAAAGACCAGTCAGTCTGCTGCTGTTAGCAGCACTGGTGCGAAGCCCAAAGCAAGAACTAGGTAAGCACCTGGCGGGATGAGGTGGAGGGGAGGGAAGAGCACTCTCCTTTTCCCTAAGCATGTATTTTTGTTTTTGTAAAATAGGACAACTGCAAGTCTGCAGATGTAATTTGGAAACTTTATAACCATAAAGGATTTGAGCAAGAGCGTGTCATCTGACAGTGAGGGATTAATAATCAAACTTTAATGGGGAAAAAACCCCACCTTCCAAGGAGTAGTATGTTCTTAAAAGGGAGTAAGTTCATATCAGAGAGGGGTATTTTATTGTCAGCACACATTCAGAAAAAAGGCAAAGCAAATGTAGATTCTGGGCAACACACAGCTTGTTATTCTGCCCAAGTAGCTGGCCCACATAGGGACAGTGGGCTGATGGTAGGTACTACCCACAGCAACCAGCACTGAAAAAGGGAGAAAACCTAAGAGAACCAGATTTTGGGAGTGTGAATTACGGTCTGGCTCAACAAACTGCACTGAAGAAAACCATTCAGTAATGTGCATAGAAGGAACAAATCAGATAATTTCTGCTGTTTTGCCTTATCTCATCATTGGAAATTATTTTACAGTGATTGTGATGCCTTACAGATCTAATCATAGAATCATTCAGGTTGGAAAAGTCCCTTAATATCAAGTCCAACCATAAACCTAAAGCTGCCAAGTCCACCACTAAACCATGTCCCTAAGTGCTACATCTACACATCTTTTAAATACCTCCAGGGATGGTGACCCCACTTCCTTGGGTAGCCTGTTCCAAAGCCTGTCAACCCTTTCAGCGAAGAAATCTTTCCTACTATCCATCCTAAACCTCCCCTGGCTCAACTTGAGGCCATTTCCTCTCATTACTTACTACCTGGGACAAGAGACCTACACCCATCTTGCTATAACCTCCTTTCAGGCAGTTGTAGAGAGCAATAAGGCCTCCCCTCAGCCTCCTTTTCTCCAGACTCAACAATCTCAGCTCCCTCAGCTGCTCCTCATAAGACTTGTGCTTCAGATCCCTCATCAACTTTGCTGCCTTTCTCTGGACATGCTCCAGCACCTCTGCTAAGCTTCAGTGATTTACAAAAGCACTACTGCTGATGGTAGACCATCTATGATAAATAGGGAGAAGGAATAGCAGGGAAAAAGGAAACAGGAAATAAAAATATAGACACAAGTAAAATATGGATAAGCTAGAACAATAGTGAAATTCAAAAGGAGAAAAGATTCCCTACCTGTCTTTTAGTATATCCTAGTTTAATATCATTATCAGAAGAAATGTGGCTTCCTTTACAGTGTCTGGTAAGAGATAAAGGCACAAATGAGGTTTAAAACCTGGCATTATTAGCTTGATTTTTTTCTAATATTCATGAAACTATACAAAGGGATAATCATTAAATTAGAATCAAAGTAATTTATAGGAATTTGCAAAGTCACTCAGCTGAGCTTGTCCTAGTGAGTGGTGAATGGTTTAGAATAAGACTTAAGAGATCTTGAAGGTTAGAGAAAAACAGGAACTTTGCCACTGTGTCTACATATAGGACAGTGAGGTTTATATGACTCTGTAAGGCATCTCTGAATGGACTACGTAGGTTTTGTTTACACAAGAAATTATGAAAACCAACACGTGCACTGATCCAGTCTGCACTGGAGCAGGCATCAGGACAGATTTTTTTGCAATCAAAATGAAGCAGAGAGGGTAGGAGAACGGCACAGAGTTTACTGGCTTCAGCTCTCTGCCTGTCAATCTAGTCCTTGGCACTGGAGCCCAAATGACCATTTGCAGGGAGAGGCTGGGAAAAGTTCTTAAAAGTTCTTAGATCCAGGATCAAAAACAGAAGAGCTTACGAACACTGGTATGTATTTTACAGTGCTCCTGAAGTGTATATTAATAGCATTTTCTTTCAGTGAAAAACTCAAACAAGACAGAAAGGGATATAATGCAAAATGAACCTCTACTCCCTCTACTGTTTTTAGATTTTTTTTAAAGCTTCATCTTGTCACTCCTAAGATTCAGACTATTTTATTTCCTTATGCAGCAGAAAAGATGCAGAAATCAAAATTCTCACTCCATACATCACACTGGACTTCCAGTCACAAGAGTAGTACTTCAAAGGTTTCAGCTTAAATGATTAAGTACTTTTTTTTTTTAGGTGTAGCTTAGCTTGATAAAGTTAATTTCAGTCACCTCAGTAGGTTATAATTGGTATTTACATTAATCTGAACGTTTTCCATAGTAGAGCTAATAAACTAGTTAAAATACCCAACAGTAAATGGCATTTTTATTTCTAGGAAAAGTAGTACAGCATGTGAAAAATATTAAACCAAAAGGCAGTACATGGGAATACCCTGTAAGGTTTTATTTGGGACCACCAAAACATTTTTACATGTTCTGCTAGGACAAAACCAGCTTTTCATAATTGTGTGGGTTTTGAGCCCCATGAGATCAGCTCACGGGTCTAATATTTTGCTTTGCCTTCCACTGCAAGAGTCTGGCCAGTACCACTACATGAGACAAATCCAAGAAAATAGGCTTGGTTTTCAATTTTATTGTTTCTGGGATCAGGCCAGAAAAGATGGGTAAAAGATGGAGAAAAGATGGGTAAGTAAGAATTAGAATGGCCTTACACGGATACTTATCAACACTTATAAATACTTAAAGGGTGGGTGTCAGGAGGATGGGGCCAGACTCTTTTCAGTGGTGCCCAGTGACAGGACAAGAGGTAATGGGCACAAACTTGAGCACAGGAAGTTCCACCTAAACATGAGGAGGAACTTCTCTACCTTGAGGGTGGCAGAGCACTGGAACAGGCTGCCCAGGGAGGTGGTGGAGTCTCCGTCTCTGGAGACATTCCAAACCCGCCTGGATGGGTTCCTGTGCAGCCTGCTCTAAGGTGGCCCTGCTCTGGCAGGGGGGTTGGACTAGATGAGCTCCAGAGGTCCCTTCCAACCCTGTGATTCTGTGATTTCTTGTGCCACACTATAATCAGAACTTTTGCTCCAGGAATGTTGCATGGATTCAAGTGAAGACAATTTGCCTTGCTGAATCATTACTATTAGTGATATTACAGCACAGAGAAGCAAGCTGAGTGCCAAATTGCTGAAACCTGAAGACCAGCAGTTAGAAAAATAAAATAAAATACTGGTTTACTTACGAACTTGGTATTTTGACTGTGGAACATTCTGGGAGAGGAACGTAGAACTCCACACACCCATTCTACATAAAGGGAAGTCACCTTTTCCCTGGCTACAATGCCTGAAAAACCATGCAGCATAGACTAAAAGTACTTCCTATATTCCCAGTGCATGTATACCAGATATATCAACACAAGTAATTGTTTTGTTATCCTCAGTGTAAAACTACGAATACATATATATTATCACAGAATGGCAGGGGTTGGAATGGATCTCTAGAGATCACCTAGTCCAACCCCCCTGCTAAAGCAGGTACACCTAGAGCAGGTTGGACGGATTGTGTCCAGGCAGGTTTTGAACGTCTCCAGAGACGGAGACTCCACCACCTCTCTGGGCAGCCTGTTCCAGTGCTCTGCCACCCTCATTGTAAAGAAGTTTTTCCTCATGTTTAGATGGAACTTCCTGTGTTCCAGTTTGTGCTCATTGCCCCTTGTCCTGTCATTAGGCACCACTGAAAAGTCTGGCCCCATCCTCTTTACACCCACTCTTTAGATAAGATCCCCTCTCGGTCTTCTCTTCTCCAGGCTAAACAGACCCAGGTCTCTCAGCGTTTCCTCAGAAGAGAGATGCTCCATGTCCTTGATCATCTTTGTAGGCCTCTGCCAGACTCTTTCCATCAGTTCCTTGTCTTTCTTGAACTAGGGAACCCAGAACTGGACACAGTACTCCAGATGCAGCCTCACCAAGGCAGAGTAGAGGGGGAGGATGACCTCCTTCGACCTGCTGGCCATACTCTTTTTAATGAACCCCAGGATGCCGTTGGCCTTCTTGGCCACAAGGGCACATTCCTGGCTCATGGTCAACTTCTTGTCCACCAGGACTCCCAGATCCTTCTCTACAGAGATGCTTTCCAGCAGGTTAACCCCTAACTTGTACTGGTGCCTGGGGTTATTCTTCCAGTTGCCCTTGTTCAACTTGACTAGGTTCCTCTCCGCCCACCCAACCCTCCAGCCAGTCCAGGTCTCTCTGGATGGCAGCATAGCCTTCTGGTGTGTCAGCCACCCCTCCCACTTTTGTGTCATCAGCAAACTTGCAGAGAGTGCACTCTGTACCCTCATCCAGGTCATTGATGAATATGTTGAACAAGACTGAGCCCAGTACTGACCCTTGGGGAACACCGCTAGTTACAGGCCTCCAACTAGACTGCATCACTTATCACAACCCTCTGAACTCTGCCATTCAGACAGTTCTCAACCCACCTCACTGAACTCTGCCATTCAGACAGTTCTCAACCCACCTCACTGTCCACTCGTCTAACCCACAATTCCTAAGCTTGCTTATGAGGATGTTATGGAAGACAGTGTCAAAAGCCTTGCTAAAGTTGAGGTAGACAACACCCACTGCTCTCCCCTCATCTACCCAAATATTATACATAATTTATAAACATATTAATATAAAGACAGCAAGACAAGACATGGAATGATGCACATACTTCTAACAGTCAGTAGCTGGAACAGTTCATTTCCATGTTAGCCTTGAGCTAGGACATTGGCATTTCGTACACTTACTGTATGTGGTCAGATGAGACAGATGTGCAAACTGTAAAACTTCCAGTTAAGGAAATTAAGGTCGTATAACATCACACATTATATTTATTGAGCCATCATCAAGACATTCTCTACATGGCAAGTGATTAGAAAAATGTTAATTTTAACATTGGAGATGTTTTATGGTGCATTTCGCATTGCATTACACCATTCTGTCATCAAATAGCAAAGAAATGTTAACTCTAAGGCTTCCATGCATTTAGAGTACACCAATTTCTCATAGTTTAAAGAGGAATAATAAATACTAAATATTTTTTCAACTGAAGCTTAGTATAACTGCCCAATACTATTTAAATTGTGATAGAAAATCTTTCATCTCACATTTTTTTAGCATCAAAAAAATAAATTAGAAGCTTTAGGAAAACTAAAAAGGAAAAATTTCACCTATTAAGGTGATGACATATTAAGTTCATATGCTTCTCTTGCAAACCTGCATAATTGACATTTTGAAGCCTGGATGTGCCTAATGAAAAGCCATAGCACTACAGCTGAAATAGACAAGTTTTTAAAGTAACCTTTTGAACAGGAGATCTTCGTATACACATGCACATTTTGTGATAAACGAGAAGCATTTTCCAAGCAAGTTCATAGGATGAATGAATTACTGATGGGTACCACATTCACGCAGAAACTGAATTGGATATTACAAACAAATGACACTAGGAAATAAAGGGCATTCAGCACCATAAAGTGCATCTAGTGCATAGTCAAAAATTACCAAATGAAAAGGAATTAACTGTAAGGAAATACACTTCTGGAAACAAACTTGTTTTACTTCTCTCTTATGAAAGATGAAAATGTATTAGATCCATCCCTGGACTTATTTTCTTAGTCTCCTCAGTGCTTTCAAAGACAGAAATGAGTTGATTGACAAAGCTGCAGAAATTACACTGAATGGTTGAGAAGTTTCTTTCAGGACTTGTAACTTTATTTAATATTTCTACTAACAAGTCTGCAATTGTTGTGTAAATTAACTTAATAGTCAATCTTACTCATAAATCTGGTTTGCACAAACAGTACTTTTAAAATTTTTTTTTACTCACTCCAAGCATAAAAACACCACCTACTTTAGTGAAAAAAATATGCATTTATTTCCTTTTATTCTAACTAGTCCTGCAGCTCTGCCATGTGGGCTGGATTTTATTTCTGCTTGTTCATCAGGAACAGAATTGGCCACTAGGGATTTGATCTTTCAAACATGTTTAAAGTTAAACACATGAACAGTTCCACTGGCTTCATTGGGTCTACTCATATCCCAAAAGCTAAGCACATGCACAAATCCCTATCATCTTACACTTGTGCAAAACCAATACAAGATCTCTGGCATGGGTTTGCTCCCAGCTGATGATGCTTTCAATGAAGATGGAAAGCATGGTTAATTAGCTTGGGTGAAAATTTAGCATGGCTGTAGCACATCTAAGACCTGAGCTAGAATTATATAATATACTATATAACAGATGATATACTATTATACAGAAACCTATTTATCTAGATCTCTACAGGACACATCATTGTGTGGTGCAGGGATGTACAGAGACTGATGGCTTCACACATGGTAGAGTTGAGAGTTACGCTGCTTTAACCTGCCGGGTGCCTATACAGCACAGCAACAAGTTCAGATAGGTTAATTACAAAACCTGCTGAAGGTACAGGTTCTTGCATTAAATAGGACTCCAAAATAGACTATCGTCTTCAGTTTAGGAATCCGCCCTCAATGAATCATTCAGGCAACAATTTATAGCACCCCTTAGACCATTTGTATTATTCAATAAAAACTACAAATTATGAGATATAAAGATTGGATATAAAGATGAGATACAAAGATTAATGAAATGAAATACCTTACCCAGATCAACAGATAGGTATGTTTACAAGGAAAACCAGACAAATGACTGATGGAAAAATAAAGCCTAGCAGACCACTTTGTACCCTCGCAGTAAATTTCTACAACTAAATCCATCAGAGGAGAAAAAAATTAAAAGTGATTAGAAGAATGCCAAATTAAGGCAGTTATGCTACAAGAAAAATAAGGACAGTGAGCAGATCTGTCTCCGATCAATGCTGGTTACATTATTACACAATTTGTCTGATGTAATTACAGTTTCAGGACAGACATAGAGGTGAACACTCTTACATTTGAAGGAAGGAGGATTTAGAGCCACAAGACTTAAATTGACCTGAGGGTGGAAATGAAAAACACAAAAGACTAACAAGAGCCTATATAAAATAACGACAGCAGGAACAGGATAGAAGTAAATCTCCCACCAACAATAACACAAAAGAGAAATAAAAGACAGATTTCAAGACTGGCTCACTCAGACAGGCCACGGTGAAACAGCAGTAAAGACAATGTGCTAGTAACCTCTGATCCTGGCAAATCCCATGCTCACACAGCAATGAAAACAGTTAAATGGAAAGACATAGCAACGCCTGTGGAGCTCGGTGGAGGAATGCACCTGCCTGCAGGGAACAGCCTGGAGGGTTGATCTGCACAGACATAGCCCTCTGCATAAAAAACAAGCCCACTTGTACACACAAAACGTTCTCCTATATTTCTGTCCAAACAGGTACTAAATGCAGGTACAAGTGTAAGAATCACATCATACTCTGATCCTAACTCTTTCATGGTCCTTCAGACTCCCATGTTTTTCATTCTGATTAATAGGGATGGCTGGTTGCATATGATTTTTCATTATCATTATATATTTATTGGGAGAAGCAGTAGTTTTGCCTTCTTAGCAAGTTTTTCATATTTCAACAATTTTGCCCAAAACAAAGCAAGATGAAGTCAAATCCTTTTAAACATTTTAGGAGGAGGAAAGAATAAAACCAAACAAATAGTCCAGGGGTATTTGTTGACATATTTGGATTTTGTTTCTCTTCTAGACAAATGGGAACCTCTCTAGGTATCTTAATGTTCTGGTGTATCCAATTCTGATCACAAGGTCTATTATGAACCCAAAGTACTCGATCGCAAAATAAATAAATTCAGATGAGAGTATACAGATAGATGAGTCATTCTGCAATAGAAAAGCTTTGTCAACAAACAATTGACCAGCTACAACTAAAGCGTATTGCAGTCTCTTGAACAGCACACTGTATTTTTCTATCAATTAGAATTAGAAAAATTAAGGCTGTTCCAGCACATCTTTAAAGTCTGAAACTTTGGGATAGTTTGGTTCCAGATCTGCTTCTCAGGCTTGCATTACTACTGTCTGTCATGTTCAATCACATGCTTACAAAAATCATCCAAAGTTGAAGCACACAGCATATTTGAGTTTAAACTGCTTGTGAGAATAAACTGCAATACAACATTGGTGTAATATATTCAATGACTCTGCAAAAGATGTCGGCAGAAGACAGCTGCCTTAAAGACAGGATTCTATGTACTGATATACACAGGGTAAATATTTTCTTAGCACATTATATATATAAAAATATATGTGTGTGTGTGATAAAACATCCTAGTGATCATTATGAGCATTTTGCAGGTAACGTCGAGCCCCAAACCGCGATCATACTTTTGGATGTCCCTGATGACCGTCGGCAGCAGCACCTGCCTGCTGGGAAATTTCAATTGCACAGGGAAGGGAGGCGTTTTGGGGACGGCCACTGCCCTGGGTGCCTTCAGAAACTGCTGCTTTACGCGAAAGGCTCAAAAGAGGGCGGCAAAGATTTGTCACCCTGTGCAAGCACTTGCTCCGGTTTCTTTAAGCCCAACGATTTAAGCCATGCAGGGGCTCCCTCTGCTGTTCTTTTTGTTTTCGGAACTGAAAATGGGGGAAAAACCCACGCCGTTGCCATGTACCTTTTGCGGAGGAGGAGAAGGGGAGAGAGGCTTTTGACATGCTTCCTGTATATCACGAATTCTCTTTTCTGCTCCTCTGTGCCAAGTCTGTCTGCTGGCCGCAATATTAGACCTCTGAATATGAGATAATTATTTGAGACAAAGATATGGTATTTATATACAAGTATTTACATAGCAGATGTCTTCTTTGGACCGTGAAAAAAAGAAATAAAATAACTTGGCTATACTAAAAGAGCTCAAAATGAGGTCTCCCGCAAAAACGGCAGTTAGCTGATATTCTACATGAGCTGGTGGTTTCACTAGGAATGACACTTGGGCAGTGTGATGCAGGAAACTGACAGAAAAAAAAAGTCTTTACAGTCAGTGCTAATTGTGAAACCTCTCTGGTTGTTCACTTCACACCTGCACATTTTGCACAGTACAAAGAAGCCACATCTCAGAGTGACAAAACATAAATAAACTCTCCTCTATTTTTTTGTAATGGAAAAAACACCACCACCACAGCAGCAGCACCACCCCCCACACACCACAATAACCAAAGCTTTCTCTTTATTTCTGATTAAATGTGTTTAGGCAACCATCTAAAGCAGCCTTCTGAAAGTTTTTGTCTTTCCTTGCTATTTTTATTCTTAAAGTTTCAGATAAATTGGGTGGGAAACATTTGCATGCAAACCCATCAATCTACAATCTTTGTAAATCTTTAGTCCACATAAGGAATTGTCTAAAGTTAACTTCAAAGCCTTCTCTACATTAATTATAAGGAAACACAAAACACTGGAAAAAACCAATGTTAACATAAAGAGAGGGTCAGGACTTCCTTTTTTCACTTAAGTAGCTGAATAGAAAAGTTTGAGGTCTTTGTAATTTCAACAAATTTCTTTCACTGGCCACTAGGCAAAATGAAGAAAAACCCCCAACATTCTATCCATTTTTAACACACCATCAAGGAGGTAAAAAGTTACCCTTGAACTTCTACCTTGAGCAAAAAGTAATTTCCCCTTTAAGCATAAAGCTCTTCCAAAAGCCACAGTAGAAAAAAAATTGCAATCATTAGAAACTACAGTTTATAGAAACTTTGACTTCATTTCATAAAAATCACCTGCTTTTTAAAACCCAAAAGAAAAGGACAACACCATCAGCATTTATATTGACAAGAATGTTCCTAAATGCTGTATCAGGGTGATTTAATTTTCCATCTGTCTGTTGGATTTGCTTTGCAAAAAGATCTGGACACGTACAAGAATGTGTGTGTTTTCTTTTTCTGCCATACTACTAAGAAAGTAACTCAGGATCACAGAGCAGCCTTTTGCTGCAACTAATCCCTCTGGATTTGGCCTAGCCTTTCAGGCTTCACTTCCTGTCAGAACCCGCCTATGCGCTCTGAAAGCAGAATGAAAAAAAAAACCCCAAAATTCGGCAAAGAGCCATTTAAAAAAAATACCAAAACATTTGCTATGCAGGCTGAACTTCAAAGAATCTTTAAAAAAAAAAAAAAAATCAGTGCAGAATCCTAGTTATTCCTTGGCTTCATCATACAGTGTAAGGGTCTTTTCTAGGATCAGGTCTAAGCCCTTAATAGTGGGAAACCCCAACCTCTTCGCAGCGTTGGGAAGAAACTGAAGGGCTTCTATCATCAGAGCTAAAACAACTTCAGTGAAGCAAGACAAAAGACTGGGGGGTTGATTATATCTCCTTATGAGGAAGAACTGATTTAGAAATCCATAAAATAAACCCCCAAAATATTTTATATTTCTCAGTTAAAATCATCAGCAAGTCCAAAAATTATTATTCACAGTATCTATTTAAATACAGAAGTAGTGACTAACAGATTTGAGTAACACATTTGATAAGAACACATTTAACTAAGAACGGATCAAAATGTCTAGGACTTGACTATCTCTTACACACAATGGAGAATTTCGTGTTGCAAATTTAAACTGATTCAGAGGACTCATCATCTGTACAGACGGGCAGCACTGTAAGGAAGGATGTGTGAACCTATACCTCTGTCCTGTCCCCTGTTTTAACTTTGTACTGTTATAACTGACAAATGCAAAGTCTTCAAAGTGTTCAGCAGACTATTACGGCTATAGTTCACATGCCGTGTTTAGGTAAGTGGGCCTCACATAGAAGCGATCAACTGAATGTCATTTTGTGAGCTCTCCTGCAAAGCACCCTCTTCTGATGGAGAGGACAGCAAATCTCTCCTTTCTTCTGAATTTATGAGCTAGTCATGCACAGTGATCTGGCAACGCTTCCCACAACGTGGCTAACTTCCCACCCCCAACACAAGCAATACAGAAAGCACCACAGTGTCTCAGAAGTCATTAAAATCCATGGGATGTCAATGTAAGCTTTTATAAGAGCATCCCTATCACTATCCTTCTCTTCTCTCCCACTACAGAAAGGGCGCCTGACCAGGAGGGCATTGACCAGACCCTACATTTCCACACACAACTGATAATAAGATACACGTGCTTCCTTTATATCAACGTATGGTGTGACAACAATAAAGGGGGGAGGGGAGGCATGCTTGGGGGATTTTTTTGTTTATTTGGTTTTTTTGGGGTTGGGTAGGGGTTTTTTTTGGGGGTGGGGGGTTTTGTGTTTGGCTTTTGTTTTTTATTTTTATTTTTTTGAATAGCATGCCAAGACATGCTTTTGCTTCCTAAATGGAGCATTTGAAGCCCAGAATATTCTATTTAGCTTCCATGGCAGTACAGTTTTTGCTTCTTTATTCTTTGGAAAAAGTAGACATAAGTTTTCTTTTTGTTTTTTGTGATAGGAAGGAAAACTGTTATTCTTGGTTTTAAGTTTACAGCAGTGTTTATAAATAGAATGGCTTTAATTTTGATTGCATTGTCTTAAGAACGGGGTACATGTAATACTACTGCAGGTAATGCAAGGAGGTATCAGAAAAAACAAGCTGGTGAATATGAGAAAGTTGTATCAGCATTGCTTGCTCACAACACAGGAAACATCTATTGCCCGTACCATCTTTTATCATGGACACTGAAGCAGGATTAGAAGAACAGTGCTAACCAGACTATTTAACCCTCCCTGACAGAGGATACAGCAACCTAGAAAGTTCCCACTCTGTCACTACCTGTGCCCGCCAAAGCATCTCCCTTCTATGGCATGAAATACAACTAGACATTTCTTTCCTTCCCAGTGATTTACTGTTCTGTAGATAAACTTAATCCTCCTCACTGTCTCCCACATCCTTTTTTTGCAAAAACTTGGATCCACTACAAACTGAAGTCATGCGGGAAAGACTTAGTAAAAGGAATATAGGTTTGCAATTATAAAGGAAGGTAACAGCTCTACTGCCCCTTACCTTGTCTTCAGAGGGGTAGAAGTTCACTAGACATTGCATCAGCAGGTATTTCTCTGTATGTAACTGGCAGTTTTAAGATTTAAGTACTCCTTACTAAAATAGCTAATGATAATTGCAAGAGACCATAATACAAATGTATTGTCATGTTGCACAGTATTCATAAACGTGTGTTTTGTACCACTATCTCTTATAGAAGGAGAGTGTGAAACAACTGCATTTTTTGCTTCACCTTTAAAGATAACGAGACGTCTCAATTTTGTGGAAGTCTTTCTGTCTGATGAAAAAGAAATGGGATATTTCCTGCAACCACCAAAGGACTGAGGTCTGCCAGAGAGGCTCATTTTGCTTGCATCATCCTACAGTAACAGTCCACCATTACTGTTTAAAGAAGCTATATGCTGCCCAGCACAGTATCTGGAAACTCTGCAGCTGAACTTGAAAGCTAGGGCATACTGTGACAAAATACTACAAAGCCATTTACAGTACCACTAAGACAATAAGATCAGAGCATAGTTTTGGTACAAAAGAAAATTCAACCCTCAACTTCCTTCATGTTTGTCAATACTATCTTTATCTGCTCTAGTTTAATTATTCACTTAACGACTTTCATTTATTCATTTAAAGAAAGAAGATAATGGCCTTAAGTATTTAATTACAGCAGACTAAAGAGAAAAAAAACCCTTAAATCATATATGAAAAAAAAACAAAACAAAAAAACAACAACAAAACTTTTTCAAATGTGCTCTCAAATTGTTCCACAACTTTTTTACTGATATCTTATCCTTTCTCTGGAAATTCTCCTTCTACTTCTTTGAAATACATACAATACAAATTCTAGACAGAAATTCGATAAGCAGGTATACATGCCCACACAAATGCATACACATGTTCAATACTAGAGACATATATATATTCTGTGCCAGGGGAAGCGCACATTCCATGTAGTTGCATACAGTTGGACAGATAAGTGACTAGTTGAGAGGAGAGTACGAAAGAGGAAAATTATGTCTTGAAATTTGACTGGGTGATTATATTTAGACTCTGAAAGACCCACTGAAGGGGGAATCATCTGCTTTGCTAAGTAAACCCCTGGAATAAACACTGGATGTACAGTATTAGTCTGTAACCTAGCAAATCACTGCAATGTAGGACACTGTGTGGATTACCAAACGTGCATTAAATTACATATTGTTACAGAGCTTCTCGCCCCCTTAGGATGCACTCAACACTTTCCTCCTTCCTTTCTGACAATATGTTGCCATGCTATAAAAGCCCTAATGCCCATTTCAACGATTAGCTGTACATCAGCATTACTACTTCAAATCCACAAGTTTCACATCAAGCATTAAATGGGATGAATATTGATCTGCTAAAGAGGATTTATTTATTTCTAGCTCTATCCAAAGATCAACTACTAGCAGCTTTTGGTGGATCTGTTGAGCTCTCACAGCACAAAGCTACTGCATACATGACACCGGACTTGACATTTCAGTTCTGGAAGAAAACCAAACAGTAAATTCACTGCAATAATCCTAGATAAATGAGATGATCACTGGAAAAGCTGAGATAGTTAAGTGGTCTATCAGAAAAGTCCAAAGGATGATATTGAACTGTTGCTACATAGTAACCTCTCTCATGACAACATGGCACAAGATCACCATATCAGATGCCAATATTTTTGCCTTAAAAAAAAGCACCATGTCTTCAGATTATCTTGGAACACTTCACAATTATGTTCTGAGCTGACAACTATATACTCAATATAAATATAATCAGATACATATCAATATCACAATGTTTACCCATTCGTTCCTTTTTTGACCTGTTCAGTCAATAACACACTAAAAACTGTATAATGCATTCAAGAAAAACAGATATATATTTCAATTCTCACAGCACAGCTAGTAGGTTTCTAGTAATGTTAGAGCTGTCCTCAAAATGTTTTTTTTAATATATATTTCGGTAGGGATCATTTTCTACTCTTTGGCACTGATAAAGTACAAAACCATACAAATGAGTTTATGAGGACTGCAAGCAGATTAGAGATGAACTGGTGAGTTGCTTTGCCTTTTATACTCAAATGGCAAGGGCACAAGAGAATGCTATGTTTTCACTAACTTTGACAAGGAGCATTTGAAATGCCAATGTAAGAAGCCATGAAATTTTTGCTGTGTCACTCACACAGGAAACTGAAGAAGTCAGTCAAAACATTGCCTCGGCGCTGTGATTTCATCAAGCCGTATCATTCCAGTGGCTAATAATGTCATCCTAGTCATCTGGTAAAGGTTTCATTTTTATTTATCTGATTTCTCTTCACCAGTTTTCCCTTATGAGAGCACATTAATTTACGGAACACATGGAAAAGAAATAGAAACAGTGACATACAATGGGGATATTTGCTACCATTAAACATCCCCTCATTTTTGGCTTCTTATAAGATCACCGTTCTCAAAAAACCTATCAGAGAAAAACCTATGCAGCATGTTATCAAGAACAGATCTGAAAGCTGAAAACCAATGCTTTGTTTTGGTTGCTTGAACTCTGTGAATTTCTAAATGTCCTTGCCATGGGTAGCACTCAGTTTAATTAGGTTTTTGTCTGTAGAACAGTGTGTCTGCTTTGCCAAGGATAGTGGACCTTGGGCCAGTTCCAAGTGCCAATGAGAAACAAAATGTATTTCAACACTAGCCCTGCATTAAGACAAACTCAAATCTTATCTCTCATTTTGTTTTATTTTTTGGGGTTTTTTTTAATACCTTCAGTTTCATTTGTGTATAAGGTAAATGTTTCGTACTTCTGAAGACAGCGCTGGTGATATATTTTCAAATGTAGAAGCTTGTATTATTTGTAAAATGTCCTAAATAAACCACCTCAAAACAAGTCTGAAAAGGTAATCTGAAATCTTTTCTGGGCAATCTCTGTCTGGTTAAATATCTTTAATGAGACAACACTGTGGAGCCCCCACAAAGTTTTCTCTTCCAACAGGCTGTTTCATTCTTTTGTGAAAAACAAACAACAAAAAAAAAGAAACAGCATAACTGTGAGTAAATAGTGATAAGAGAGTCAGTCATACATTGCCTGAAGCTTTCAGGCTATCCATTTCTGGAACACACGAAACAATACTAAATTCATATCCTGAGAAGCAAGAATCACTTTCCTGTCTATCGTATTCTCATAACATGGCTCTCTACAAACTGCCTTCTAGGAACAGTGTCTAAATTTGCAATATAATTTGGTAAAAAGTTAATCCTAGTCACTAATTCTTTCAATTTTTCCCTCTACTAAATAAATAAAAAATAATGGAAAGCAATATAAGAAAAGTTTATACAAAAGGATAATGTATATAAATATTTCTGTAGTTTGTGGGAAGTAACTTTCAAAAGGAAACAAAATCAGAAATATTTGCTTAACTCTAGTCTAGTACATAATGCTTTTACTTAACAATAACTCCTTTCTTCACAAACACTTCATAACACATGTCAGTCCAAAACAGATTGCAATACTTGTGGTTTGAATATAAGAGCAAAATTTCAGACATGGTGAAACCCTGTATTCCCCCCTTTTATCCTCCCCATGTCCTTTTGACATCCCTATGGTCATTTCTGCCTCTGCAACTTGCTGTATTGTTTTATTAAAAAAGGCACAAAATCTTTCATCTTCCTGGCCTTCCCCCCACCCTTTGCACAAAATTCCCAAACTGTTGAAACAGTCACATTTTAAGATTATTTTATAGTGAATTTAAAATCAAGCTTTTTTTTTTTCTCCCTCTAGACTTATTTACTCATGTTTAGAGCACAACTAATCTGCACGTAGAAAATGAAAAGCAAAGATGTCATAACGCAATACTCAGCGTTGAAATAGAAACACTGGTCGTCACTGGAATAATCACAGACAAGGGTATGACCAAAGGCCAAACTCTCCTGCAGAGCTTCCACCACATAGTATGAAAAAGAGCAGCAGGAAGAAACGCACAACGGCATAACTGCTTCAGGCAGCATCATCTCTCAAACGTGCCATATTATCATTTAAATCACAGATACTTTTGCAAGTCATATTTCCACACAAAAGAACATTTTACCCCCTGTTTCATTCATTCAGACACATGTGATACAAACCACAAATTTCCCTAACTTCATAAGTTTATTAGGAATCCTGTAACAAATAAGTCCGTTCCATCGGTCCCCCCAACTACTCAAGTTTTTAGCCAAACAGGGCTATATGATGCACTCCACATAATACATGCACCACATGAAATACAGATGAGGATTTTTTTTTTTAGGTATTGTTTTACCAGTCACAAATTTTAACACTGCCTAACAAAACTCCTAGCCGCATAAAAAGATGAAATAAACCTCTCTAACAGTAGCTGATTTGTATGCAACACTGACCATAAGGGTAACTCTTCAGTAAACCTGAATCTCATATATAATGCATAGCAGTTAATAAATCATAGTAAAATCAGGTGGCTTAGAGCCAACAAAACCCAACTCGTAATGGAAAGGGGGGAAAGATTTATAGAGAGACAGACTCTGTCTGGATTTTGCTTTTAAGAGGCTCACACAGTGCAGTGGGAAGATCTTCCAAGTGGACACATCTGTGTCATGCTGACTCACTTCATTCTTCCCTGAGTATTGCCCCTCACTTACCCCAGGTGATGGCTCTTCTCTTCAAAACCTTTGTCTTTGACCTTCCACTGGTTTCTTGTCTATCTACTGCCCAGCTGGAGGGAGGAAAGGAGAGCTGGAAAGGAGAGATCAAGATGAGATCAGGGTATTATTCCTAAAATTTCACAAAAACATCCCACGCTAGATTTAAAACTTAAAGAGGAATACTTAAAAAGAGCCTCTTGAAACTGGTTTCTCAGTTCTCAAAATCCGTGCTACAAAGTATTCAGTGTCACATATTTCCCAGCTTCAAAATCCGATTTTATAAAAGCTAGAAAAGGTACTTCAGTGTTTATGATGGGAAGAATGGGGGTTTTTTTGCTTTAAATATCAAGGGCAAAACTCTTCTCTCGGCTCTCATTGGAGATCTAGGAGAGCAGGATATTAGAGAAGATTGCTGCTGCTGCACGCATCTGAGAAAATACCTTTTTTTTTTTTTAAAGCCTGTCCACGGCGATCAGAGGCCTTTAGTCAGACAAAAGCGTTAGGGCAAGATTGAGATGCAGCACCTCAAAGTTAAGCATACTTGCAGCTTCATCAGTAAGACAGTGCAATGTGAATTACGTATGGGCAAAAACTAGCATGACGCGCTTATTTCTTAAGAATCACGTTCTGAAGTTAGCTAAACTCATGTTGGAGTTACTCAGTTTTCAGAGTTACTTTCGTGTATGCTATTCTCTTGCAGAAGAGGGAAACATTTATCTTTAAGCTGGTTATATTAAGTTTATGGTTGTCATTGCTGGGACCCTCCTGGTTCAGGAATTGTCTTGTGAAAACAGTTTCTATAGGGAATTAAAATGAAATCTCGCTTCCGCACCCTAAAAAGCAAATTACAAAATGGGTCTATTCACGCCAGGCTTTCTAAAGCCTTTTTTGTTATTAAAAATACCCAACCGTCGGCTCGATACCACTCAACAAAAAGTAAAATAAAAAATAAAATAAAAAAATTTTAAAAAATCAAAGGCATCCTACAACTTGAAAATCCAACGCACAAATAAACCAAGATCGCGCTACCAAAATAAAAAAAAAATATAAAATTAAGAGAACCTGGAGGCTTCGCCTTTGACAAGCCTTTAGCGGGTACCGCCCGGCAGCCCCCTGAGGGCGGAGGGCTGCTCGCCAGCGCGGCCCCGAGCGAGCCCTTCCCGCCGCAGAGCCCCGCGCGGCCGCGGCGGGGACGCCGGTGTCCCCGGTCGCAACGCACTCGGGGGAGACATTTCGGGCGGCGGCGGCCGTCAGGGGCTGAGCCGCCTCAGAGCCCGCCGGTGCGCGCCTCCCCGCAGGGTGCAGCTGTGGCCGGCCGGGAGAGACAGCGAGGCCGAAACACCTCGCTCGCTCGCCGGTCTGGCGGCCATTCACTCCCGCCGCCCTGCGCCGCGGCGGTGCAGCCCCGGCAGCGGCACTAGATGGCAGCACCCGCTTGCGGAATGCCGGGAAATGGCGCCCGCCGCGGGCAGGGCCGGGCCGGGCCGGGCCGGGGTGAGGCGGCGGCGGAGGCGCTGCCTCCAGGCCACACGGCCTGGGCTTCGGGAGTTCCCTCTGCGGCCCAGAGGGGCGGGATGGGCGCTGGGGGGGCCACACGCGGTGGTAACAACGCCCTCAAATAACGCACAGGGGTGCACAAAATAATAATAATAATAATAATAAATAAATCTACCAACACCACCCCCCAAACACAGCGAGACGCAGAGCAGAAACAAAATCACCTCAGCAAAATTGACAGAAATAACGTGAAATTTACCATTTCGGAAGAAGATAAATATTTAGGTACAAGCCAGGGAAGAGGATGGGATTTTTTTCCATTGACCTCAGTAGCAGTGGGACTGAGTTCAAAGAGGTGGAGAAACGCATTTTTCACTGCAGTGCTCTTGTGCTATCTGGTTTTTTACAAAATACTTTTTTTTTTTTTTCTTTACAAGACAAATTACTTATTTGCAACTTATTTGCAGTGTCAAACGGCAGCAACGATAAGTCCTTCAAAATGATGGCTAACAGCCTGTCTCAATAGTATTTATTTAGGGATAATAATAAGGAAATGAGAGCTCTTAACACGTAATTCAAGTTCGTTCACTTTTCCTATGTAGTTTGGTTTAGCCCATTTTGCAGATTTTTCGATGACGCAGAGCAACACAGCCAGCAGAGTCACAGGTTTACAGAGCTTTCCATCGCTGCACTGCTTTAAAAAAAGGCATGAAGTTAATTCCGGAAAAAAAAAAAAAAAAAAAGTATGTGAAACAGCCTTGCAAAGGGGCAAACCTTACCATTTTGTGACCTGCCTCCTAAGAAAGGGGCTCTCAGCTGCTGCCATCCCGTCCTTCCAGAGGCACGCAGGAGCCTGCCCTGAGCCTCTCACCCCACAGCAGCTCTCCTAACAGACTGCTCCCTGCAAAGCCAGCTGCAGGTCTTTTATTCCTTTATTCCTCATTTTTATGCCTTTGCCACAGAGTATTTCCCGTCCAGAGGACGGTCACGGGAATCCTGCCTGGTGCAGGTACAACTGGCGCAGGTGCTGTTTTGTCCCAAGCGAGAAGGCGACCACCCAGAAAGCAGCGCCCACGCACTGCCCCTGCGAGGAAAGCAGCGCTGGAAGGCACTGCCGTTTTCTGTCCTCCATGCTTCGTCAAATTGGGAACAACAATTGGGCCCAAAGGATATACAAGCGCGGAGTATGCTGATGAATGGAAGAACACACTTCTTACACGCACAACTGTCGACATATAATCATAACAAAAGTTTTCACGTATCAACGCAAGCATCAGATTATGGTTTTCTGGCAAGAAATGTAAACCTACTAACTATACTGCACATTGCCTTTACAAATAGCCAAGGAAGTGTTATTCCAGAATTCATAGTTAGACTTTGTAATATTTTGCAAGGAGCAGTGTGCTGGCAGACTCCAAGGATATACAGTCTGTAAAGTGTCTCGGTCTGTGGTTTGACTCTGTAGCTCTTAGCCAGAATATTCCACTCTCAGTCAGTCCTAAACAGAAAACGATACTGCTCTGGCTATTAAATAAAAATAAAGAACATATATGAACTGAGAAGATGAGATGAATGGACAGCAAAAAAATATTAAAAACCCAGGTCAATCCCGTAATAAATTATTGGAGAAAAAGTGTAAATAATAAACATATTTTGTCTCAATAAAATTCCGAAAACTAGAACAGAAAAAAGCAAAAACCCTAAATATGTTTTGACCAAAATTCCAGTAAAAAGTTATTATTTCGATGGGCAGGAGGGGGGAAAAAAAATAAAAATCAGCTAATACCCTCCTTTTTCCCTGCTGCCTCAGCTTCTTCTGCAGGAGAGTTACATGCTCCACATTCAAGAAGAGTGGTAATGACAGTACATGGGTGCAGCCTGTCTGAAATGCATTTAATTCCTGTTTAATTCCCATTTTTCACTAGTGGATGAGACTCACAGAGGAAGCAAGGGCCCCTAAAACCTGTATTGTGTGCCTTTCATATTTTCTGAAGTCCTTGATAGTCCTTGTGTAGAGTCTCAAACAGATATAAAAGACGCAACTGGAAAATAGTACGTTGAGATTTTGCATTAACTCCCATTTGGTAATAGTCTGCAATATGTGCTGTTTGAACAAACTCAACAAAAAGGTGATGTAAGATTAAATAAAGAGGGTCAGAAGTTTGGGGAGAAGCACTAAACAGTAGCAGAGGAGCACAGCAGCTGTAACACAGCGCGCAGCAACACTACAGAATAGTTTATGACAGGAAGTGAAGAAATTTCCACAATCCACCTGAAGCTACAGTGGGAATTATGTAGGCAAAATGTAGTTATTAAAACTGGAATGTAACCAAGACTTCAGGGGCTAATAACCCTTTTCTTGCACGAGATAGCAAAAAAATCCCCAAGCATCTTCATTGACCACAAACTGCAAGACCACAGCTTTACATCTCAATTGAAAGACACAGCTTTTTCCATGATAAATTGTCACAAGAACGTGATCTTTCTGGGATGTGATTTCCTGGCCAACAGTCTCCATTTCCTTCCATAAACTGCAAAATGAGTTTGTGATTTAGGGATTAGAAAAATAAATGTATCTTTTATATATACACGTCTTTTTTTTATATATACATATACACACATGTGCACATATACGTATGCGTATAAAAGAATTCTCTTTAAAGCTATTACCAACATATAAAAAAATACAGACCTCTGAATGAACTGTAATTTGACATTCACAACGTGAATATATTTACTATTTATTGTGGCCATTAAAATTCTTTATTACTAAAATTTTGTTATTTCTTGCCTAAAAATTAACTTAATTTTACAGGCCAATTATTCACTTCAAAGAGGAATTAAAGCACTTGACAGAAAAATTAAAACTACACAGAGTATGTAGTGCATTTTATGCCTGCATCTGTAAGACACATACACATCATGCACAAATACCTGGGCATATAAATGCACAGATTCTGAAAATGCAAATGCATTAGGACCATAAATACTCCCAGAAGTGGAACACATGCATTTATGCACTGTGTTTTTGTTTATACAAGTATGACTACAGTACATAAATATGGATAAGCCTTGTGTGTATTATACATTGAGGGTTCCTTAGCACAGTATAAAAGATTCTTTGATGTTGAAATTTGAGATGTATGTGTTTCAAGGAAAACTATGTAGGAGAAAGCTATCTAGCTCATCCCAGGATTGAGCAGATAATGGGTGCTATTCCAATTTATCAGACCCGTTGCATGCACTATATGTGCTAGAGAAAAATCATTTCTTGCAGATGGTTATTTACAAAGCAAACAATCTTATTTTTGAATTTTGCTGCATTCAGAGATATGCATCTCTCGCAGACACATAAAGCAGCTGTAAAACACTATCAATTGCCATCACATCTTGCCACATAAAGAAGCAAACACAAGAGGCATTCTTATAGTAGGAATGCAGTCATCTTTAACAATGGCAGCTCCTCTGGATGCATGCTGGTATCAATAAAATTAGGTAGCTTAGAAACTTCTGTTAAATTGTGACCCTAGTTAACCCTCCTAAAGCAGCAGAAAGAATTTATTTTTCCTGTCTTTAAATGTAGCATGGCAAAGGCTGAACATGTTAGAAAAGTATTACTTAGAATGCAAAATCAAACATTTGAAAGTAAGAAGATGTCACATTTTGAATTGCCAGTCAGTTCTACTTCTGATTTATATATATATGAAAACTACTATATAGTCTTTAATTACATAAGAATATTAATTTTCCTTGCCTTGTTCACTGCTTTGAGTGACAGCACCTCCCAATGCACTTAATGCCGCCCGAACAGATGCAACGTTCAAGTGTTCAACTTTGTAACCAAAATGGCTTTGTTTTATCCTCAAGGAGAATTTTTGTTTAAGATGCATGTTGAGTTTATATATAAATATTGAGACTACTTCACTGTATCCTTCCTCTTCGTAAATTTCTTGCCTTAAATTATTCTTTTGAAGATCATACTAAGTCCACAGTCCTAAGCATAATTTGGAAGTACACATAATGGAGCTGCTGGAGTCAGAATCAAACTCCAGTATCCCCAGACCATGTTAGATCTGCCAGGTACGCACCAGTGCGCACGTGCTCTACCTTCACGCCACAGGCTGACCAGCCACGAGCAGATTCTGCCTGGGAGTTACATGACCACATCAGTTTGTGCTACCACCACTCCATCTCCTGGAGTCACTGACTTCAAGCACAGGGCTATGTTAAATATATTAAATACAGCGTCGGGTCTGGCGGAGGTTTGTAGCTTAGAGAACTGACTGGGGGAGCTTGTGCTCACACCATTCACACTGCTGATCTCAATGTGAGAAGTCCTACCAGAAGGTGCAATTACAGGCTTGCCTACAAATAGATGAGGGAGTGTTTGCCCAAAGGATTCTCTGTGACAATTTGCCCTCCTGGTAAAATTACTGAATTTGGCCCCCAAACTGCAATATCAGGTGCATGCTTAAATTCTGGGCTTTATGAGCATGGTTGCATGGTCAGAGTTTTGAAAGTTTACCCATTACGCTAGCTGCTTAGTCCAAACACTTCTAATGCCTTTTTTGTTGTTTTCATTTTACAATAATCATTCTTTTGATGCCTGCAGAAAAGAGACGTAAATAACTAGGGTTCAGTTCATTCCCCAAATTATTTGTAGTTAAAGTCAGTTGGAAATTTAGCAGGCATTATTTGTAACTATGAATTGGGAACATAAACATTTACGTGACCTTGGCATTTATATCACAATTAACTATAAATTCTGATTCAGCTCATGATTATTTATGGTCTTTGTGAAGAGTAAGCATATAGAGGCTTTCATAAGGCTAACCAGAAAACCATGCACAACTTAAAACTGCCTTAAGCAACATTTGCCACAGAAAAGGTCTGATCCTCTGATCCTAAAGACGGCTATTCCCAAAAATCTGGGATGGAAATACATAGGAGAGCCGACCCAAACAAAGATTATTCACACAAGAACACATTTTGAGATTGGGCCCTAGTTTGCAATTTATTACTTTGCATTGCAACACACAAAGTATTGGATTCCCTTGTTAGCATTGAGCTTTATAGCCTTTGTAACACTTAATTATTTGTCCTATTTTGTATTTTGTTTTTATTTCTTTGCTTCTGCTGCTCCCCTCCTCCCCATACCAGTCATTCCTGTTGTCTTTACCTTTATGTTTTTACATACCTCAAGCAGAGTTGGGTTGTTTATAGATGGCGAGTACAAGGGCGAGGGAGGGGATGAGCCCACACAAGAAGCAACTTGTTGGTCCCACCAGCCAGCCAGCGAGCAGTTGGCAGGCTTGGGCTGCCCATCACTGAGCGGGGGCCTGGACAAGATGACAGCAACAGCCTGCTTGAAAGCAGGTTGGGACCATTACTGGTAATTATAGTTAATCAGCAACAATTGTCTTGACCAAGATACAGATCAACATTGAGCACTAACCTAACAGGACCTAATGAGTGTAATGGAGGATGAAGAAAGCCTGATTAAACTTGCAAGGCACTGAATGACCTGAGCAGATGAGGCATTGTGATTCCCAGCCCCTCTCTCTCTCCCCCCTTCTGCCTCCAGTCCCCAGTGCCGATGGCAACCAGGCTTGCAACGTGGCGATGCAGCCTGTATCGCAATATGCTCGCAATAGCGGTTAATGGGTCAGAAACACCAGAAATGCAATTAAACCTTACACTTGGATACGAGCGGCTATGGTATATGCTTTTTTTTTAAAGCAACTGCTGACTGATTTTATGCTATATAGAGATTGCCCTTTAATAGATAATGTTGTTTAACAGTCTAAGACAATACCCAGAGCGTTTTTTTACAGCATTTTCAGAGGTAATGAATACCTAAGCATTTAAACATAATTGGAAAAGGGTCCATGGTTTACTGTATCTTTATTGCTATTGCTCTTTCCACTAGAGTCTAAATTGATCAGCATTTTTCCCCATGAAACTTCTGTGTCAGAACATTTTTAATCCTTAAGATCCTTGTTAAGAGTATAGAATTCTCATAAAACACTGATAACAAGATATGTGGCATTTTTGCAGGTAATTAATCCTACGTAAACTTTGATCTGAAAAGTTTCTCATTCAAAATAAAAATCTGAGAAAAATAAGAAACGTGTATTTTATCCTTCATAGCAAAAATATATTGATGCAGTAACTGCAAGTTTTACAAATTTTAAATTAAAGAAGGTACAGCTTCTGACAGCATACACTGTACAACAAGTAGTAGCCTCACAGGAAAAACATGCTATGAAATGATTTTCTCTCTTGACTCTTCAGGGTTAAGAAAATTAGTGTGAAAACCAGTTAATTAAGATTCTGTAGACTCTTTCAAAATGTAAGTACAGACATTTAGACTATATACTGAAACACAGCCATGTCCATACCCCTTGTACTTGAGAGGAAGAGTAATTTGGCCAAAAGTAGAAGAAAAGCTGGGTTTCTGGTGTGACACAAACCATCAAAATATCTAAAAGCCAGACAGCAATTGTTACACCTCTGTTTTGTCAGGCCATAATGACACTTGTTTCTCAGTCTGACCCTGTTCTTAAATATGCTTCACACTGCATATATTCCCTGCAGGAATTCTGTAGCCAGTTTTAGCAGGAGTGGATAGCTGGAAGCAGGTCCTTATTTAGGTGGTCTCTGCTTAGTCTTGGACTGATGATGAAGAGACAGACACATACAAACATATGACCGCTCTTTTCCATGATACGCTGAAGCCCAACTCTCCTTTTATCTGAATAGTTCAGTAGTATCAGGGTCATAATAAAATTTTGGTGCCAATATACTGGCTCGTGTACTATGAGGAGATGGCATATCACAATCATTATTTACATGAGCCGCTGTGTTCCTTTGGGCCCTCTCTCTAGGAAAGACACTAGAAAAATGCACAGAAACACTCAGATTTTTCTGGTGATATACCATGCTGAAATCAGTGAAGGGTAGGAAAAAGCAGCTCCAGGAAGGAAAGGAGCTGGCCATGAAATCAAGCAAAAAAGCTTGATTTCAACACCAGTTCAGGCCAGCTGTGCACCTAATCTACAAGTGCCTTTTGTGCAGACTGGAAGAACGGCCCCCGAGACTGGCCAATCTTTAGGCAAAATTCAGGACAAAAAAAAAAAAAAATCTGTTTTTTTAAGGTTTGGGGTGAAAGAGGAACAACAGGCTGCAGTTTATTTTTTTTCACCTAAAGAACTCTTTCTGCAAGAAATATAGGACAGATAAAGCTAGTGGCTGCTATATCCTAACTCTAAAAAATTGGACCTGTAACTGACAAAGAGAGAAAATGGAGATTACTTAAAACAGTTTGGAGAAACTGTAAAACTACTCAAGATTATTGTGAGGTCGTCCAAGATATTCATAATGTGTGTTAAGGGTACCCTGAAACCTGTTATGCAGATAAGGCCTCCCATGGTTGTTACCTTTATTTCATTAATTAAAAAAAAATCCTCAACGAAACATTAATGATCTAGGAAACATCCTGCAAAAGCAAGAAAAGTAACTTACATGTGCGTACATTCCATCCAAAAGTTTATGTTTGAGTACAGGATTTGTTCTAGAAAGGTATTTCATCTTAAATATGAAGAAGGTAAAAGATGGATGCTTTGTTACTGCTTTGTTACTGCTGAGGGTTTTTTCCCCCAGTTCGTCATTCTCACTCAAACCTTTGTAGTTCATTTTTAACTAGAAGAACATAGTTTCTTGTCATACTTCTCCATTAGATTGAAAAACTTTTACTATCCATATCTGTTCTCCACATAAAGACATTTAACACTGTAATTCAATGACATCTCTGTTCCTTTCAGTAAACTAGAGCTCCTTAATGCCCTCACCACAGCACATTTTCTCCCTTTCTCCTTCATTCATTTTTGTGTTCTTTGCCCTCTCGTTTTTCAACATTTCAAATATGCCAACATCAAAACAGACTAGACTACACCAGTATCATTTAGTGTCTAGAGACTGATAAAGTCTTAACCAAAAATAGAGATGGCATAGCCGATGTTTTTTATACAAAATTTAAACGTTGTAAGAGTATGATTTAGAGACATGACATTTTCACACAAGAAATTTTTAATGAAGAAAAGACTATCCACTGCCAATGAATCTTCATCTATCTGTGAGTGGAGCTAACACGTGACATTAGTCATGCTCAGTAAGAAAAATCTGTTTTTTAAGATACAAGTGAATTTATTTAAGATGTAGCTCATAAGTCAAACACATTTTTACTGGTTTAAAGAACTCAATTTACTACCATCAACATATTATTGCCAAATATTGCACATGACTGCACTTCCTGTCTCTGGACAGAGCATATTATGCTCCCTGAGGTCCTCAGGAATGAAGACTTCTCCCTGATTTTGTGGATTCTGTATATCTTACCAATGCAGCCATCATTTTTTCATGTGCCTCAATCAGAGGTGGGTCTGAAGGTCTGAAGCAAATAGAAAAAGCTTTGGATACCGTGTAAGCAAGTCTGAAGAATACCTAAGCTCTTACAAGGGTTACTATAAGGCTTTATTCCCAGCCATTGACAGGGTGGGAGCAGTATCAGTCACGTTTTCTATTAAATGTTCCAACAGCTTTCACATCTTTTTCATCCTGGAATTAATTATTCTCAATGCCACCTTGATTGAAATTGTACCAGCACAAGATTATTTCAGTACAATTACCCCTGACTCACATCATGTGAAAGAATATAAATGTTCACAGGACTGAATTAGTTTACCTACACTAGTTTAACACGACACACAACTGCTTGTGGGGATTGCTTGAAACAGTGGAGTTCATCCTCAATATACAGAATATTTATGGAATTGGAGATGTATTATTTGAACTTCCACTTTCTTCCAGGGCATTTAACATAGGCTAAAGGGAGAGGAGAACAAACCTAGTAGATCTTACTTCAGTTACTAAGTTAATTAATTAACTAATCTTGTTATGTGCTTAGAAGCAGTTTATTCTGAGTCTATGTTTTTAGGTTTTGTTCTTTTGCTTGTGGTAAAAAAAAAAATGAAAGGGGTGGTGTCTCTTTAATGTTTATCAAATATGCCTGTCTTGAACTTTGGTGCCTCTTTTTTATCCAATTCCTACTAGAATTCTATATTCTCTGAATAACCAAGAGGTTCTCACTTCTACTTAAAGGAAGAAATTAAATGAATTAAATGAACTAAAAACCATATTTGGTCATATTCAAAAACATTCCACACTTGTAAATATAACAGCATTTATCAGATGTTGCTGCATAACATGCTGAATAATACATGTTATTATGAACAAGACTCTTGCAGTTTTAGTGCGTTCTACAAAAAAACAAAACAAAACAAAACAACCAGCCAAAAAACCAGAGGCCCCAAACCGTGAAGAGTGAACGTAACAGAAAAGAGCTGATGGCCATCAGGCCAAAAGTCTGCCCTACTGCAAGATTTAAACTTGAAGCTTTTACCACTCCTGGATTTGGAAAAAATATAACATCATAGAATAGCTTGGGTTGGAAGGGGCCTCCAAAGATCATCTAGTCCAGCCCCTCTGCAACGAACAGGAACATCTTCAACTGAATCAGGTTGCTCAGAGCCCCATCCAACCTGATGCTGAATATTTCCAGGGATGGGCCATCTACCACCTCTCTGGGCAACCTGTGCCAGTGTTCCACCCTCATCAGAAAAAAAAAAATTTCTTCCTTGTATATAGTCTGAATCTACCCTCTTTCAGTTTAAAACCATCACCCCTTGTCCTATCGCTACATTCCCTACTAAATAGTCTGTCCCCATCTTTCTTATAAGCCCCCTTGAAGTACTGAAAGGCCACATTAATGGTCTCCCCAGAGCCTTCTCTTCTCCAGGCTGAACAACCCCAACTCTCTCAGCCTGTTGTCACAGGAGATGTATTTGATCCCTCTGATCATTTTTGTGGCCCTCCTCTGGACCCACTCCAACACGTCTTTCCTGTGCTGAGGGCTCCAGAGCTGGACACATTACTCCAGAGGTGGGGTCTCACCAGGGCAGAGTAGAGGCACAGAATCACCTTTCTCAGCTTGCTGGTCACATTTCTTTTGATGCAGCCCAGGATACGGTATTATAATATCTCATTTTAGCCAGATTTACCTTCCCAGGAAGCCAAATGCTGCAATTTTTAAGTGTACATTTTTAAGTTAATCCCGAGAACAGTCTTCAAAATATGAACTGATGCAAACCAAGAAGAAAAGGATTTTTTTCAGTTTCTCTCCCCCAGACAGCTGTTTTCTAAATGTTTGTAGATGAGGCATGACATTTCAAGCCCCTCACCTCCATTCACAGTTCTTATCTGAAAGTAACAGATTCTAAATGTGTCCCAAAACATCTCCTCATTTTAAGCTTCCCACTGCCACAAACCAGGCTAATATAAAAGGACTGAACTGGTTTTGCTTGGAAGTGATGTGCTACTCTGAACTGCCCCAGAGTTGAAAGGCTAGATCTTCACTTTTAGAGCCTTCCTGGGCCTGAAACGTAGCTGCTGCTCCTGAATCACGTAATCTTCTCAGGCTCATTTCACATCAGTGCTGGGATACATGCTAGGTAGGACTGGGAGCGGTGTATCATCTTTTCACCCTCAAAACATATACATGCATCCCAACAAAAACAGCAGGGCAAGAGAGTACAGTCTCACCCTGAGCCACATTCTGCAGTGCCAGGAGGACGTGAACCACCCCACCACGCTGCAAACTCGTTTTGCAAATGCATCCTCAGCTCAAATCTGCTTCTTGGAGTGGAAATGTAAGAAACCAAGGATTTCCAACCACCACCATTGCCAGAAGGAACATGTCACATTCATGGTAAGAAAAGCTTTTTGAAGATTTTTTTTTGCTGTAACTTTGCCAGCACATTAATTATCCCAAAATTAATCTGAGAAAAACATTACCTTTTCAGTTTGAATGGAAATTACTTTTAAACTGGCTGTGACCAGGGGTATATTACTGGACTTCAAATGAACTTACACAGGAACTACTGGAGTCTGGAAGTTAATAACAGCAAGTGTAGCTGTGACAAGGAGTTGCGTGAGATAGGAAGATACCATTTGAAAATAAACACTTGCATACATACAAGAATTTTTGCCCTAAGCTGCAGTGGCAATAATTTGTCTTAAACAAGGTGAATATAAACTAGTGCATGGAAACAGTCATCTTATTCAGTTAATAAGTCTTACAGTGACTATAAATTCCAGTTTAGACTGAAAAAAAAAAATCTATTTAGTCAGGTAGTTTGCTCCATGTTTATAAAAACATTTTATTATTCCAAGGCTGAAGAATTCTCACTGGTATTAACTATACATAGATATAGATTAAGTAGGCTATATTAATTTTTGTTTTAAGCAAACAGATTTTTGGTCACCACTTTTCTTCTCTAAATGGAAACCACCTGTTGGATTTTTTTGTCAGGTGCTAGAAAAATGTCTCTCACTAGTTAGTTTTTCTCACACTCACGTTAAAGAAAAGCTAAGGCATTTTATTTATTGTTAAACAATACCAATGTTTCATAAAGGTAATTTTATGGATATACTTTTGTTTTAGTAGTTCCTGATAAAGAGTTAATTAGAAATATCTGAATAAATTATAGTGTGTTCATACTTGCCTAACACCCTATTAATTCAGAAATAAATAACTATAATCCCCCCAAAAGGAAGAATGCTGAATCTTCTTTTGTTTTACCTGAACTCTCCTTACAATTATAAAGGCAAACCTACTGGCTCAAAGAGATTTGGATTGCCATCTGCCAGTCTGTGATGCCTAGTAATCAACTGACTACCAATAGCCAACCTTGGATTCTTTCTGGAAACAATAAATATTTTAGTGTTATTGCATCCCCCTGTCCCCCCTGCCCTATAAATCACCCTACATTCTCTCTAACCTACTTTGGGACACTGCGCAGTACACTATACATCAGATTTTAGCTTAGTATGTGGGCTGTGTGTATATAATTTTTCAGCTGTTTCAGGTGGTTTGTGTAGAGGTAGACTGGGTCCAGTTGCCAACGTTCACATCTGAAATGAAGAATATGCTTGGTCTCACTCTACTTGTTTGTTCTGTCTGGTACATTCTGCCTGAGAGCGCTGTTACAACTACATTTTGCAGGGTCCTCTCCTAGCAAAGTTTCCGTTGATATATTATTATTATATGGCCATTTATATAGACCCAACTGTGTTATTTCCATTTTATTGCAAGGACATAAAAGCTGGAAATCTACCAGAAGTACGGAAAGGAGCCTAAGAGCCTTTGAAAGTAAATGCCTTAGGGAAATACTGAGTATTAAATGAAGTCGATTTATAGCTGTTGCCAAAATTTGTCAAAGCTTAAGCACTCCTTAAATCCAAAGTTATCCAGAAGAGAAGGTAGAAGTACTGAGGTTAGGAATACCAGCCATATCATTGTTAGATATACTGGCTGGTCCTTGCCAGCATACATGCTGGCATGATGAATGAAATAGCCCCAGCCAGAATGGCCCCCTCCACCCCAGCCCCAAACAGTTCATACGGATGAAGAACTAATGGAAAGTAGAAACACGGAGGTTGCAGGAACAGAAAGTACTTGTAATATAGCACAGAGTAAGATCTTTTGGCCTAGGAAGGGTTCAGATTTGTAACAGAGTTTGTAATATCAGAACCAACAGCAGCATTAGATATGTAGGAAGAGGAGAATGTGCAAAACTAGTCTTCATTCCCTGAATAGTTTTTTTCATCCATCCCAATGAGTTCTGTCTCTATTTGTCCCATAGGGCTTGGCTGTCTAAGTTACACTGATGGAACAGGTAACACCAGATGACCTGTAATAACAAGTCACGTGTAAACTCTTTGTCCACCTCAACCGAAAGATACTGTGGTTTAGCTTTTCGTAATTCCTGTGGTCTTGCAGTCACAGCAGGGTTAGAGCAACTGGACAGAAGGTTTCCCATGGTAAAGTAGCATAGTTGATGTGTTTGAACACGTGAAGCCATTATAACTGAATTGTGCCTCAGACTCCCAATCCGCGCATCGGTTGTTTAGAAAAAAATTATATATGCCTCTGCTGTTAATCACTAAATCGCTTCCCCTTCCTCTCTCCCCACCTCTTTTTAAATCTTTTTCCCAGCCCCTTCTCTGGTTTTTACTCCTCACAGTCATTATTACCTTCCTTTCTCTGCAGCCAGCTCCTCTTTCATTTATACTTTTTGGATATTGGCTTCCATAGGCATATCCTTTGAAGACTTTGGTTGCCCATTTAAGGCAAGGAATGAACTCTTGCTCTTGTTAAGTATTTCATTCACTGGTAGGCATTGATGTTCTGTCCTTCTGAAAGCACCCTCTACATGTCTCAAGCCTCTGGGCAATGCTTTAATGCACATAAATTAAGAAAAACAAATGATAGAGATCAGCCTCACATATGCCGAATTAATAAAACAGAGACTAATGACTTCAAGTTGGAGGCAATCTCAATATTTAAGTTCTCAGAATAAGAGAGTTTTCTCACAGATTAGAAGACTAATAGTGTTTGGGAAATTATCTGTATTTTCAGAGAGCTTGCTTTAGCTTCCATTCTGTGTTATGCAGTGCTCCAATTCATGCTACACGCTATATGTCTGGGACAGAGTCAGCAGCAGACTTGGGACTTGCTGGTAATTGAAAACAGGTTCTGAAGCAATGATTATCACACAGTAAAACTACAGTACTCCACGTGCTGCACAGAGCCAGCCAGTAACCCTAGCCATTTTCTTTTCATCTGAGAGAAGAGAACCATGAATTTGAATTTTTTTTGTCAGTCAAGCAGTAAATGCACTGTGAACTTCATTTTCAAACTGTGTTGATATCTCCTGGATTTACTAATCATCAAATATCAACTCTGCACTAAAACAAGACACATGGTTACAAGTTCCAAGACAGTAAGTCAAAAGACTATTATGCATTATGCAACTGTAAGCTAGCTAAAAAGTTTCCATCTACTTTGGCCTAGCGTCAGGTTTTCAGAGGTGTGATTCACCATTTCTGAGAAAGAGGTTTCAGTCTGAGTTGTATACAGGGATCTTGCAAAGCATCTCAGCAAGTTCCTCAAAACAGTTCAAATCCCTATCCAAATTCACTAACACGCATATTCACTTAAACACTCCTGAGGATCTCCTTTAAGCATAATTCATATCTTGCACTTAAAGCAATAGAAACAAATAACCACAATTTCTTTCTTGGATTTGGAAGGAAGGTGTAGCTGAAAGTCTTTGGTAAGACATTTAGGAATTTGCACAGCCCTTACTGTGAGAACTTACTGTGAGGGTGTCAAGACACCCTCTGTGGGGGAAGTGTCTCCTTCTAGTACAGAACAATTCAGGGAAGATAACCCAAAAGCTACCACAATAGATGTCTGGAGACTGGGCTACCAGATGTTTCCTTGCTTACCTGGAGCAACTCACATAAAGCAGAGCTCTGCTCCCAACTCTGTAAAAAAAGCGTTGCAGGATCCCAGTGCGCTGTCTCTGTTCTTTCCCAGTTCTAAGTGCTCACCTACCCAGTAGAAAACGTCCTTTCCCCTGTCAGCTCTGCAGATTTCCCTGAATGTTTGCCATTCCTTTTTGTTGCTAGTACTAGTAGGTATTTCAAAGTCCAAACAAGGCCATAATTAACCCCTTTATAATGTTATTGCCACCCATGGCTGGCATGGACAGATGGAAATGAGAAAACTGTTGCATGGATGATACAGGTCTGAACTCCCTTTCAAATTGCTGCCTTGGCTTTGCAGCGTGAGCAGGATTAAAGGGTAGTAAGAATTGATTTTCTCACATAAGTCAGGTATAGCTATCTACACAGCGATCAGGTTTCTGGAGCAAGAGAACATAATTTGCAGAATGACTTGATTTTTCAGGCCAGGACTGCACCTGATATATGTCTGTGCCTTTTTTTGTCTTTGTCTAGTGAACAAAGCGGGTGGCAGCTGAAAGTTGGAAGCTTGATGTGTGAGACACTTTCACAGGCAACTATTAAAGTGATCTTTTGGTATGTGAATTTAACTTTATAACATAATAATTTCATGGGGGGTGGGGGAAGGTTTTCACGCTTATGACCCTGAAATTGTGACAATGTGAATGTAAACTTTTTTTCATATTACTGCAGTGTATAAACCAGTCAGTTTTATACTCACTTGACAATTTCCTTAAATATTAGCATCACACAACCAGCTGCATTGAAGGCGTTTAAGGTAACAGCCCCTCTTAGTTAGCAAAGATGCAGTATGTTATATTATGAGCTTTTGAAGTCCTTAAAACACTTTAGAGTGTCTATTCTGAATTTTAGGTGTCTTTAAAGCCCTCTTTTCTGTGGTGGTCTACTATTGATGAAATGCAAATTGTCTTTTTCAGACTTTCCATTACTCTGTAGCTTTCTCTGCTGCTTAGTCATAAGTCATTAGGTTTGCTGGGGAGAGATTAAAGGCAAATGCAAAAGTTTGCAAAACTTGTTTTTATTAGCAGCTCTGAATTTTGCGATGTTAGAGGTAAGACAATGTGTTCAACCTGTCAGCTCTACTGGTTTTATTGAGCTATTTTTCTAGCTACGAAGCCAAACAATTGCCAATGTCTTCTGTTGCAGAGACATGTCAACCTGAGATCAAGAGAGTTTAATGAAACATGACTTTAAAGACTGCCCAGGTGCTTTGCATGATGTTACAGTCAACTTTTTCCTATTTTTAAAGGTTTTCAAATTTTTCCTTTGTATGGTCTTTTTCACAGAAAAAAGAAGGAGAAGGAAAGTTGGAACTGAAATTATGTGAGGAAAGAAAAAGTTTTAAATAAGCAAACTCAATGATCTAAAAAAAATCCACATTCTCTTGTCTGCAAAAATGTCTTTAAAAACCTCTGATGTTATTAAAACACTAATGGATAAAAAAGTTTCACAGGAAAACATAATTTTTATCTTGACAGTAGCTATGCATATTGAGTAAGACTAGACATGCACCTGTTTCTACAATTTACACTGACAGAAGGCAGTGGAAGAGTTAATAAGTTCTTCCTCTTTCTGCAACTTGGAAAACAGGGAAACAACAGGACCCTGGAGAAATTACAAACTTGATCCCAGGATTTAAAAATCTTAGAAAGAAAGGTTCCAGCCCTGAAGTGCAGCAGCTCCCCAAGCTCTGAAAAAGAAATAGGTTTGGTGGCTCCTTAGCCACAGAGATAGACCTGGGATGACGTGCAAAGATGATGCAGTTTACCACAAAAAATGCACACACACTCTAGTGAAAGTAGTTCACTGAGAACACATCAGTCCAAGCTGAAGCCTCGTTTTAGCTGGTTTAGTTGCACATCACTTGATTTTTCTTGTCATGCACACAAGATTTTACACTTTCCTGCTGCATTACCATAGTACTGTGCATCCTATAAAATACTGGCATTTGTGGGATAACCTATCAATGAAAATCAGAGTATTATTACTTCCATTCAGTTTCATCTAAAGAACATAACTTTTTTTTTTTTTTCTTTCCTGGCAGAAACTAAAGTTACAGAAGCAGGCATAAGAGCAAGCATATCACTTCAAGTTGCAGATGTATTAATACTTTCAGAGGATAATCACGGTACTATAGGAAGAACTGTTAGGGTTATTTTTCCTTCTGGTGTCAGTACAGGCTTTTAAGTAAGAATAGCTTTGATTATGCTTTAATAAGCAATTATTTAATTAGGGAATTAGATTGAGCAAGTTGACAATCTGGATTCAAATGATAGCTCTACCACAGACATCCTATGTGCTCCTGGGCAAATCACTTAACCTTTCTATGCCCTGGGTCCCAATTTGTAAAATAAGAATAACAACACTTCATTATCCAACACTTTATACATCTTATGTGCTTACACTGTAAGTTCTGTGGAGAAAGACTCTCTGTATTTGTATAGTGTCTGGCACAATGGGGCCTGGATAATCTACTGGGGACTCCAGATATCACTGTCATACAAATATGTTTATGCATATAGAAATTCTTAAAAGCTCTGTCAACTTAGAATTCCTAGAGTACTGCCTCAAACACAAGCTCTGGATAAGTCACATCTCCCTTTTGACAATCTCGCAAATCCTTGTGATATGCATTATTCACACTAGCACCATTTCTGATGTACCCAGTTCTCTTGGGAACCATCTCTGAATGTCATATTTACAGACTTGCACTAAAGTATATTGAAATAGGTATCAAGCCCAGGAAGCTAAATGCTGCACTGGGTTAATGCATTAACCTTTCACATCTGGAGACTGGAGGTAAAACCCTGGTTCTGCTGAAGTCCAAGGCAAAGTCTTACTGGTGTCAGCAGGGCCAGAGATAGTGGGAGTTCAAGCATTGCTCCAGTCACAAGTAAAATAGTTCTGCAGCGCCAGCCATGTCTCCGGTGAGCATCCACCCACTTTGCACTGACCTACCAAGAGGTCTGTGACATAGCAGTGATTGGCATGGCAGCATCTTCCCAAGAGGTGTAATAGCAGAGAGGGCTTGCCACTGTCACCTGAGGTACTGCAGAAGTGCTTTGAGAAGCCTCTTGCTTGTCTCTTACCGCTATTTTCAGGCTTTATGCTCCTGCCTTTGCACAGACATCATCCTGTACACAGATATGCCATATCCTTTCCACCCCACCCAAATGTAAATGTGATGACTGGCTGAATTAGAAAAGAATTTCACTAGAGTCAGCAAATAAATATATTCCATACTATCATTACCTTTGAGGTATTTGATCAAGAACTTTAAACCAAGTTTAACACTAACAGCAGAATTTAAAACTGCTATAAATTTAGCCTATGTCACGCATCTAACTCCAAAGCTTGAAATAATCTCTAGAGAACATTAGAAATAACACTCAAGATCTTTTGCATTTAAAAGTAAATCATGACACCAATCTGTCCAAGACTCAGAACCTGCATCAATAACAACGTGCTTTCCCTCTGTGACCACTCAGTATGATTTCCATACCAATTTCTAAGACGGACCTCTTTCAAGAAAATGTGCTCTAAAAACCATGAAGCTCAGGACATCACTTTGAGGAGAAAGTAATCTCTCCAATACCTTTCCTGACGCTGCAGATATTCATTGACACAGACAACGTATTTCTTCCTTGTACATGGATAAGGTTAAGTCCAGCAGGGTGTGAAATAATCCCTCTGTTCTCTATAAAATTCATGAAGAAAACTTATCTAGATTTGGGATGTTTCTCTGGGAATCTTCAAGTCTAAAGGAATTATTGCAAATATAAGGTTAAAAAAAAAGTGTATTTATTTGTATTTAAACAGCAATAAAAATCTACTTGCCAAAGTGTTTTGCAGAATGCTGTTCTAAAGTCATTATTTTCTATATTTGAACAATAACTATTATTGAAAGCTGCATTCTCTCCCACACTCACGGTTAGTATTGCATTTCTGGCATTTTAAGCTGACAGCAAACTGACATCTATCACTGGCATTTTTCTTCATTGCAAAGGATTCTGTTAGTGTGTGTTCTCTAACCATCAATATGCCAAAGGCTTTGACAAAGACTATTTGATGTGTACTAGAGATGAATCATCCTTCCTGCAACCCTTCTGCCAAGTGTCAATGAGGGTAATGAGCACTCAGTTCATTAGCAGCTCCTTATCTTTGTATGAATGAAAAAGTGTGACTTAAAACCCTATCCAGAGCTGTATTCAATACTTCTGGTTCTGAAAGGAGAAAGAAAAAAATAAATTTACAAACCCCGTTGATCTGTGAAGTTCTTGTTCTCTCACAAATGCAACCTTTACATATTACAGTTGCAGCCTGTGTTTTGTATAATTAAGGAGTACAAAAACCTGTATTACGTGGGTCACTTGTTTGTACTGCTGAAGTGATGTGAACTACTCCTGCTCTAGAAATTTCTTTAGGTTTTTCTTTTACCCATAAATGCAGCTAGCACATATGTAGATAAACCAACAAGAAACACGTAGTTCATCCTCCATCTTCCCTTTGAAAGGGGCAAAAAAAAAAAGTTTCCATTCCTACAAGGCTAGGACTCAGTCCATGGTTCAGTGATTTATTTTAGCCATGCCGCATTCTGTGATAGAGTAAGCATTGATAGGAATTAAATATTAGCATATGTTAGCTTTCAGGGATGAAACAGATGAACAGGAGTTATGGGTACCAATGAAATGCAAACCAGGTATGAAGGTGCTGGCATCAGCCGCACAGGGACAATGATGGCATCTACAGTCAAGCGCATCACCTGTGATACCCAAAGGAAGCTGCTTAACAGTCATTATTAATTGCCCCCAGATACAGTTTCTGAAGCTGCACAGATCTGTTTCTCATGTTAAAATTAATCAAGACACTATTATTCCTGCTTTAAAATAAAGTGGTATACCCAGGTACTCAGCGGAGCATTTTTCTATCCCAAAGAATGTTTGTTTGAGAGGAAAATTAAAAATTTGCAACCTCGTCTGTCTACTCCAGCCAGAGGCTTTACCTGTCCATTTTGATAGTCACACAATTTCTTACATTAATTTTGAGGGCAGCAGAATTTATTGTGTCAGAATCACAGGACCTACCAGCAAAAGGGGAACGCTAGGTGAAACTGATCAACTTAACTGTGCAAGTTTGGGATTTTTTGACTGAACTCCCCCAACACAGATTTAAATGATTCAAAATCTGAAGCTTTCACCACTTCTCTTGGGAAAGTGTATCACACCTTGACGGAAGTGACATCAATTATCTAAATATGTCATGGGACATTAGAATATTTGGGAGAAAACTAAAGAACCACAAAAACCACAGAGGTTTTTGTGTAACCGAGTACTTAAACTCTACAAAAGAGGAGCTGCACAGATGGTTTGCAGACTTTGAGTCCCAGAGGTATAACCTGGCTCACATGAAAAAACACATAGAGAATGTTAGTAAACTGATTTCTCCTCTTTGTTTAAATTCCTGCCCTTCTTATATCCCATTGAATTACATTAACAATTCCTATTTCTCATTGAAGCTTATGTGTCTATTGCCATATCTGTGGCGCTACAGCTAGTACGTTAGGCATTGTGAAAATAACTCACCTAGTGACATAAAGTATGTATAAGAAGACATCTGTCAAACGGTTCACAAAAGCAGCATGATATGTTTACGTAACTTCAATATGGGCATCTAAACCACTTTTATTCATATAGTATGTCTAAGATGAAAGTAGCATTAATATCATACTCCTATATACTTTATACTCAAATAGTCTGCTTTGTTCTAGGAGATGGTTCATCCTCACTACAAAGAAGGAACTGATAGGAGGAACTGTAGTTTCTTGGATCTGGAGAGATGATTTTGAAAGAAATCTGTTGCTTGAAAATCTCCCTGTTCAGCTGATGAATCACTTCTTAAAAGTGTTGGCACAAAGTGCTGTTACCACTTTAGCTAAAGCCATTTGCTGATATGCACCACACACATGTATATATATACATATACACATACACACCCGTAAAGAAAACTAAAAGAAATTAAGTATTTAAGGAAAAGCAATGTGAATTCATACTTTAACATTTTAAGTCAAGAAAAAACCTTCATAAACTGATTACCAATGTGCTTATTCTTTTGAAGAAAACTCCTGAATTTGCCTGTCTTTTTTTTGATAGCTTTGACTCACCCAACACTTGGAAGAGAACTGCTGGCCTGGAGTGGAAATGGAGACGTTGCTGATCATACTGCACTAGCAATTAAAACATGCTGGGACACTAAACTCGCACAGGGAGTTTACTGACCTCATATGAAGTGATTTCTACAGTCTAACACATTCAGATTTTCAGGAGTTTCACGCAACATTGTAGAGGATGTAATTTCCACATCTGCTGATGTAGGGGGTAAGGTCTGGGCTTCAAGCTAAATCGTTCACTGCTATCTTGATACATCACATAGAGATTTTTAAAAACATGGAGAGAAGCAGCATGGAAACCCTCTGTAAAAATCACATTTCTTTCCACATCGTATCTGTACTCTAAACCGTGTCATCATATGCTCCTTTTAACGTGGTGGAATAAAATTTTAACTGGTCTAGCAAGTACTGCTGGTAGAAGCCTGTACCCTTGAGGGAAGTTGCCTCATCTCCTGGTTGGGTTACAGCAGGGCAACAGGCTTATCTCTGAATGGAGAATCAAGCTTCCACAAGGTTTCCCCCATTCACTGAATCCATCCTCTCACAGAACTTCCCACCACACAGCTCAAGGGCTTTTCAAGCCTGCGTGGCAGAGGGCCCTTTGTGATGACCCTTTGCCAAGCCACTAGTGACACTTGAGGTCCCTGCAGGAAGGTGGTCTGCAGAAGCAGGGGAAGAAAGCAGGTCCCCGTTGCAGGGACACCCAACACACAGGCACTGGTGTGCGAACAGTAGCTAGGGCTGAGCTCCCACGTGGCAATTGCAAAGTTCTACTGAGTGGAACCTCTCATGCCAGAGTGTTAAAAACTAATTACCATAAAACAAAGTAAATGCTCTAATGTGGACAGCAATTAGCTGTTCAGAACTGATAACAGCAGACTCCTTTCAGCCATATAAACCCCATCTGTTGAACATTATAGACCAACCACTGCACTGTGATTAATATTTATGATAGAGACAAACTTTTCCAAAAGGTTCTATCTCCAACAGAATCTGAACATTTCAAACATTTTTCATTCTGAATGCCTGAAGAAAGCATCAATAACGAAGGGTCTGGTCCTGCTGCCACTGAAGGCAATAGACAAAATTCTCCTACATTTCAACAGAGGTAGGACATGAGGCACTTTGACTAAGCAGGAAAAAACCCAAAAACAAATAACAGCTGGTGGAAATCAGGCTGAACATAATGATTTTTATACCTGTCAGTCAAAAAGGTCATTCTGTCCTTTTCTATTTTATATACAAAATCAGCCAACTAAATTTAAAATGCATGAACTTTTGAACTTTGGAGAAATAAATTTTCAGTTACATATTTTTAAAAAAGAATTTTAAAACATTTTGATATGTGGACTTACTCTTTTCAGTGTCCCAATATCAAGCCAGGTTGATGGTATCAAAGCAAGTACATCGGTACAAAAGGAAAATTTGTTTGTGCACTACACAAGAATTGTTGGCATTTCTCAGTTTAACTGCACCTACGATGTGTTTTTCATGATCCAGACCCTGTTTTCTGCATACTGGATAATAACTGGCTGCCTGAATGTAAGGGGTTGAAAATTTAATAGTGATTTGTTGCTCAGCCTGTTGATTAGTATTTGGTTATATGAAGGTGGGTAAGACTCACAAAAATATCTCAGTAATTCTTTTTTTGACAAAAGAATCTGTGTAAATCTTAATGTCAATGGTGAGAGAACCTTACAACTGTGGAAAGAAATTAAGTAACAGGCTAATAGCAAAGCAAGCTGGAAAACTATGGATCTCAAAATTCCTGGCAGGAATTGAGACACCTCTTCAGATCTCTGTTAGTCTGTAGATCCATCCCTTCAATGGAAATAACTTCACAAAATTTAGCCCCATCGTGTTGAGAACTGTCACATTAAAGTCAGGAAACAAGGGGGCAAGGATGGCTCCAACAATAGGCATGGATTTTGGATTCTGGTGCCGTACCTTTTACAACTGCAAGAAAGGGTTCAGCACTTAAGGGGGTCTTCCTGCTAGTTCTTGGCTTTTAATTTTGCACTTGCATTGATATGTTGATTACTTATTCTAAAAAACAACGGTGGTGGTGGTGGGTGTATAAGGCAACAGAAGCCAGCGTAGATTTCTTTACTTTTCCAATCAGTTTACTGTATTTCATTAATTCCTCAGCCCTACAACTATGTGCTTACCAAAGTTGTCACATATTTTGAAATAGTCGCTTTAATTTACTGTGTTTTGTTTAAGCATACAAACCTAAACAATTTGGCAAGTATGGTATGCTAACAGTTTTTGCTATGGATAAAAGCATGTCTACCAATTACACATTTCTGCAGACCAGAGGCTGAATTGCATTCTTCTTCCACACCCAGGTTTAGTGAGATCATTTTGGTACACCATTTGCACTATACAAGGAAGCACTGACTCCTTTCTGGAGTCATTCGTTTATGCTCTGATTTAATTGTAATAATTGCTCTGGGAACATCATTCTCCTCATTCTTCAAAGTTGTACTGATGTCTGTGTATGTAAGTGCACAAAGATGGATATTCTTTGACAAAAGCCACTCTACCAGAATGAGACCAGCAAAGGAAAACTGTCATTCTGAAAATTCATATTCTCTTAATGAGTACAATATAAACTGGCCAGAAGAACAACCAGCTAACTTGTGCTAGACTATATAATAACAGTGCAATTTTAAAACAGTCTTTCCATGCAGCACAAAATACATGTATATGCTATGCATTAATTCTAACTCATTCCACATTACAAAAATGCAGATAACGTCAAATTCTTAGGTTTTGTTTGCATTATTTGCATGCCTTTGAGCCACATAACAGTTAAAATCTGGTTCCTGAAAGGTGTTAGGTATACAGCTGTATTATCTACCAAGTATGAAATGAAAAAAAAAACCCCGTACACTTAAATATCAAATTATCTTGTTGGTGTTGCAAAGACAGATGAAAAAGTCTATTATTTTTTTACACAATAGTACTTGTGTTTAATTTTACTTCAGCTGGGGTCTTGGTACTGTACCCAAAGCTTTCCCTGGAAAAAAATATTATGTAATAAAATTATTCCTTGGAAAACGGATAATGTTTACAAGCAGCTTTTGATTCACACTGAATAACAGTTGAGTAGCTAAAAGCAAAACAAAGCCTTTGCTGGTTTCACTTAACAGGTCTAACTCTGCTTCCAGCATCCCAATAGCATCTGTAGAGAAGAGCTGCATTGCTCTTGCGCTGGGCAGCTCTGCAGCCCGATGGTCCTGGGTAACGTTCAGGTGAGCACACCATTCTAGCACCATAATGGAATGCACATTTATACTGATGTTATTACCTGAAGAGGTTACTGGATTAAAAACCAATCAAAACACCTCGAACAGATGGAGAAATGTTAAAAAACAAGGAAGAAACCCTCAGTTTTTTCCCTTATCAGTGGTGGGGCGTATAGGTGCAGAGCTGTCGTTCACTGAGCTGGCTGCACGCCCAGCCACTAAAAAGTGTCCCATGTGTGGGCTTAGACGTACCATGCCTTCAGAAGGGTAAGAGCGACACATGCTTTCTATGTATGAGCAAAGGAAGCCTGTGCTTGTGTCAAACTCAAATGCCACCCCTTGCTGAGAGGGTTGCAGTGAAACGTCTTTGAGCAGGGAGCACCTTCCTGACAAATGTGCGGGTAAAGGAAATAACATGTTGCACCAAGGAACAATTCGGCAGCAGGAGCTGTATCAGATGGACCAACATTGGGCACAGTGCAGCTGGGGCTGAAATCTGGGTCCCTGCAAAGCTGCTCCTCTGCCAGTCCACAGGGTTGCCTGAGCAGCTCCCACCAGCCCTGATCCTATGTACACAGTGGCAATGCCAGCTGAGGGAAACTTCATTTTGCCAGAACACTCTTCTCTTCCCAAGCCCTTCCACTTCAGTTCTGCACCCAAGTTTGTAAAACAAGACACAGTGAAGGCACTGGAACAGGTTGCCCAGGAAGGTGGTGGATGCCCCATCCCTGGAAGTGTTCAAGGCCAGGCTGGATGGTGCTTTGAGCAGCCTGGTCTAGTGGGAGGTGTCCCTGCCCATGGCAGGGGGGTTAAAAATAGATGATCTTTAAGGTCCCTTCCAACCCAAACCATTCTACAATTCTATGATTTTTTTTTTATTAACTATGAGCTAAATACTTTCTGTGTATGTCTACAAATATGTCCTGCTTCAAAACAACTTCATGACTGGGGATAAGGCAGGTGTATTGCACATAACCATTATTATTATTTACATCCCCACATGAGGTGGTTGCTCATGCAATCAGTAGATAATCTTCCTTTTCCATAAACAGGAAAACAGTTCAAAGACCCGATGAACATTTCCCATTCCTAAAAAATCATAGTTCATCTTCTGACCCATAATGAAAATATCAAAAGAAATATTATCAAAGTTATGCATTACTGTTAGTAGATTATATTCAAGCCAGTGTATCTATGTGTTCTAAATGAATATAGTTTATCAAATACAACTAGAAAAACACCTGTAATATTTTATTAACTATTGATTTTCTAAAATTTCATAGAAGATATTTGTAGATATAGATATATATACTACCTGCATGTCTATATCTAATCCTTAGAATGAACTTTAATGCACAGAGATATGCATCACATCATTACATAAAACTGGAAACAGTGTCTTGGTGACAATAGCTTACTTCACTGTTCTATGATACGGTTTGAAAGAGTTACCTAAAATGTGAAATGTAACATTTTTGCCCCAGTATCACAACTGCCATGTTCCTGTTTTGTATAAACACGTGACATTCTCAAATGCTCTCCCCTCCCATAAAGCCATCCATAGCCAGCTGGGTGATGTTAACTAAGAACTAATCATAAACATCTGCTTAGCGTGCATAAATGTTGCTTTTATTCCAGATTTTCCTAAAAGAAAATATACTCTCAAGCTACACGTACATATTTTAGTCATCCATCTTTTCTTAGGTTTTTTTTTCTTCTTTTTAATGACACAAATCCATTAATACACTTCGATCTATAGAGGTGCATATTATTTGATCTGACACAAAGACTAACAAGCTTGCTATGTTTGAGTTTTGGTTTCCCTTTTCTAGCACTTAAAAAGGTCAAATCCCTGTATCAATCTGCCCAGGTTGACAACACCTTTTTTGTTGCTGCCAGTCCTCCCACGGCGTTGTGGTCCGTGGGAGGAAGATTTAACCCACCACCTATGCCCAGCACATGCTTCTCACCTCCACTGAAAGTGCTCAGGTGTTTTAAAGAAAGTATGCAATGACTTTTGACACCCACCTTTAGAATGAAATCTAGTGTAGCACACTACATGGGATATGAACTCCAAATTCTGTGTTTTAATGTATTACACTTTCCTGCTGAGAACTAGACCATGTTCAGCCTTGGGCTCCTATAAACTACTTTCTGGAGACACCCAACCCTATGGGAAAGGTGCAGTATAACCCTAAATGTGATGTCCCTGTACCTACTATGTATAACTGTAGGGCTCCCCTGTCACAAAACATGAAAAACATAGTACAGTGAGAAACATCTTCAAGAAGACCCCTTCCATGCAGCTATCACATCAACTGTGCTGAAATTCCCCAACACAGAGGGTGTTCCACAGTATCTTGTACTACTTGTTTAGAAAGAGGAAACATTTTTATTAACTCTTTTGCTAATCTACAAAGCCGAGTTGCATTTGCATTACCACTGAAGACCAGCCTGAAGAGAGAGATGCTAAGGGGAATGTGATAATACATTATTTGTTAAAATTTTGCCAAGGTAAACTCTAATTTAGCCATTAATTTAGAGCAGGTGTGGCCTACTAAACCTCTTCCACCACTTTACTACCCCTCTGCTCTGGTGAGAGCCCACCTGGGGTACTACGTCCAGCTCTGGAGTTCTCAGCACAAGAAGGACATGGACCTGTTGGAGGGGGTCCAGAGGAGGGCCATGAAGATGATCAGAGGGCTGGAGCACCTCTGCTATGAGGACAGGCTGAGAGAGTTGGGGTTGTTCAGCCTGGAGAAGAGAAGGCTCTGGGGAGACCTTAGAGCAGCCTTCCAGTACCTAAATGGGGCCTACAGAAAAAATGGGGAAGGACTCTTTATCAGGGAGTGCAGTGACAGGACAAGGGGTAACAGTTTTAAACTGAAAGAGGTGTGATTTAAGTTAGATGTTAGGAAGAAATTCTTTACTGTGAGGGTGGTGAGACATGGAAAGAGGTTGCCCAGAGAAGCTGTGGATGCCCCATCCCTGGAAGTGTTCAAGGCCAGGCTGGATGGGGCTTTGAGCAACCTGGTCTAGTGGGAGGTGTCCCTGCCCATGGCAGGGGGGTGGAATTAGATGAGCTTTAAGGTCCCTCCCAACTCTAATCATTCTATCATTCTATGATTCATTTCTGAAGGTGAACCTTAACTTGTGCTCTGCTGTAAGAGCAAAAGTGTCCTTCATCTTTCCACAAGAAGTATCCAGGAAGGAACACAGTTCCCAACAGTGAAGGAAAACTTGGTAAGACTGGAGGGAAAATGCATTTCATGCAGCTGAAGGGCAACAGACAGTTTTGGAGCATGAGTAGAGGACCAACAACTGCTTATCCCATCTCTGCTGCTTTTTTGGTTTGTTTTTTTAAAACTCATCTTCACTCAGACCTTATCACCTTGCTTGAGATTAGTAGTTAATACTGATACTGTTCCACACTGGTTTTGCGCAATGCACATGAAGAAGAGACCAGCCATTTTCCACGCATCCCTGTCTCACCTCTGTCAGCAGAGTAGCAGCAGTGGGACAGACTGGGTGTCCCTTGCGGCCCGCTGCTCGCTCGCTGTCACAGTGACAGCCCATAACACCACCTTTTTCCTTAGGAGAGGGGAATTTTTTTTTCTCCATCCTCCTGACAGTGGTTAGCTTAGTCCCACAGAACATTGCTATGGGGTGGTACCACACAGATACTATTCTTACATGTTAGGAAAGAATAGGAATTCATTTATAGAAGTTTCTAAATATTTCCTGATGCAGAAGATTATTTTCATTTACTAGTGAGTTGCACAGAATGCAAAATTTTGCCGGGGGAAATACCACTACAGGACTTTAGGGCTAGTCAGTATTCTGAATTCAGTGAAGGCTGTTTCTGCTTATTGATGGCACACAATAAAAACTCAAACCAAAGCACTATCATGGATATATCACAGGCTTTGCCAGCTTTAGGTTTGGGACTCTAGAAGGAAGCTTGCTCACAGTACAAAAAGGCAGCAAATCTCCTACTCCTTTGAAATTCAATGATAGTAACTTCCTTTAAAGATCATCGGCCACAATTTTAAAGCATCACATTTAAATGATTTAGACAACTCATCCAACAAGCTTACTAAAATCATTCTGTTGAGACGAATTCTATCTATGCAAAAAAAAAAAAAAAGTACGTTTCTATGCACTGGATTTTTTTTTACTGCCATTTCTAGTAGAAAATTTAAAAAAAAAAATCCACACCAAAACTTTCAAAGAGGACATCAAGGGCCAAATACCAATCCCCTGAAAGCACAGCAATTCTCCCACAGATATCAACAGGAAGAGAATTTGGCCCTATACAAAATGTATTTCACACTTCCAACAGCTCGGGAACATTATCTATATTCAGTGAGACAGCGCTGTGAATACACTTCAGTACCACAGATTGCATGAAATCATCAGCCAAAATTAACTAACAAGACTGTGAAAGAAAGTGAACATGTGTCCAGCTGCTTACTCTTTCCATTTGAACTTTACTTGGTGCATTCTCTTCAGTCAAATCAATTAATCAAGCACTGTAATTTGAACTGCAGGAAAATGTATGGGGAGAATTTATACACGGGGTGTCTGCTATCAGAAAGGGCCATTCACGAAACGAGCCTTGCTGAACGCATCTCTCTGTAATTCTTAGAAACCAGGGTGTGCGGTGATGATTTAGTAAACATCTGTGACTTGGTGTCTAAAGCATGGTTATGACAGCCTCTGGGAGAAGTGTTACTGCGCCGCCTCAAGTATTTTCCTGGCCAAAAGATCACATGCTGAGTCAAACACCATGGGAAAAATTAATGATCCTCCATGCTTCCATGGCTTTTCCTTCGCAGTCCTAGCCCCTGCTGGTTTGTACGTGTTAATTGGTACAATTTTGTTTACCAGCAGCTTTAAAAGTTCGCATTAGACAGCCCAAGTCCAATGGTACCTTAGAGCTGCAGAAGCAGAGCATGGGGCACATCCAGGTTTCTCAACGTCCGTAGGAGGTTTGGGGTTTTTCACCGTGCCAATAACATCTCCCCACCCCCTGACACGGGCTCAGCACCACGTCGGGGTAAAACAAACTGTGTGTCCTTCTCTAGAGACCAATTACCAGGTGAGGACAGCCAAATCACATATTGTCATAATCACTCCCGCCCTTTTGCCCTGGCATATGATCTGTTGCCCTGGGTGTTTGCGGGGCAGCATGGGGCTCACTCTGCCGGCAACATCTGTGCAGGTACATCTGTGCTGCAAACCAGCACAAGGAAAAAACCTCCTGTTTCAAAATTACCCACAGGAGACCCCCACGTAGTCTTTTGTTCAGCTTGTATCACTGAGGAGACAAGGGTGTCTTCTATGCTCCTGATCCATACACAAGCAAAAGGGAAAAAACCCACGTCAGTTAAGGCTAACAGTAGATACTACAGGTAAGGACACTTAGAGGTTCAGAAAGATTAAGTTTTTAAGTGAATGAAAGTGCATCTCACAAGATAAATGTGTCATGAGAACGCTTATGTACCATCTGTAACTTGATTTTAAAAATCATCATGGATATTTTACAAAAAGGCCATGGTAGTAGTGTTTTCTCCTATGAGATGTTACACGGGTCAGCACACTATATAAAGTCTATATAAAGTAACACCCCAAAAACCCCAGTGTCTGTGGCAAGTCAGACATGGCAGTGACAGTCTCCGCTGTCACACAAGCAGCAGTGAATCTGAAGACTGCTATCAGTGTGACTTGTCAAGCACCATACTAATAAACATAAGTAATGTTGGCACAGTCTTGCCCTTTGCGAAGAGCAAGGTGCCATCTTCTCGCCAGCTCTGGTCTTGCTCTGTCGCCCAGCAGTGCTGAGCCTGCTTCTCTGTGCTTGGCCATGAGCAGCACAACCTGAAACCTACAACCACAGAAATAGTTACCTGAAGCAACTAAAAAGCAGGAAGGACGAAATCAAGGTATTTTTAGTCATTATAGTTCATCTTATTTGTTATTTGAGGAAAGTCAACTTAGATTAAAATACTGTATGGAAAACCAGTTGGCTATTTTAGGTATAGATCAATGCAACTGTTCCACAACATGTAGGACTGGCAAAGCCTGGTTTCTTATACATTTGTGCTCTCCATGTTCTCGAGTGATCCCCAGTCTCAACTTTGCCCCCCAACAACTCTTCCCTTTCAAAAGCTGTAGCTGTCAAGTGGGCAACACGCGTATTGCAGCTGGACAGACCAGCTCCATCCAGTGATGAGACAGTAGCTACCTCTCATAAGGGGGAAGCAATTGTCACTGCATCTATCTACTGTTTCAGTTACCACTGCTGTGGAAATATAATGCTAATTTTGTATTTCATTCTCTTAATTGTTCCTCACAGATTCATAAACTTGTGCAAGCATCATCTGTGAGGTCTTTGGCTCTTTGTCAGCTTGGGTCAAAATTGGCCAGTAGTTACAAAAGTGTGTGTGGTGAAAACAAAGGGAACTGACAAGAATGGGCAAGTGCCACTTATATTAAAGAAAAAAAGTCTTCAAAAAAAAAAGCAAGCCTTGGCAACACGACACACTCTACTGGTAGATAGGACTCTAACATGTGAACTCAGCCTTCTGCAAGCTATACAATAAAATAGTGTGATGCTCTTCTTGTGATCCTTCTTGGATATTTGCCTGGCACATTGTTCACATGCCGGTCTTTATAGAGGAGAGTGAGACTGAGGCAGAACAAGCTTCCCTGGCCGGACAAGGCAGGGAAAGCCAAAAGCACAGTGCCCAGCTGCGCTTGTCCCTGTGAGCAGAAACTCGCACAATTTTCAAAAAGGTGAGACAACTGTTGTGCTCGTTTCTCACGCTGTCGCTTGCACATTTGTACTAAGACTGCCCTTATACTGTGCGGAACAAAGTGTTACCCGAATAACCACGCAAGAGGCAAGGTTCGCTGGCATGCTGCAGCCGTCTGCAGCGCTCAGATCATGCTGAGCAGCTGCGAGTCTGACTTACTTTTAGCGTTAAAACTGAGTTTATGGCCAGTCAGCATTAACAGAGCTAAGCTGCTGGAGCTTACCAGCGAATCTTTCTGTTTTCCTTTTGAACTTATGCCCAATCGTTTCTTGATTTATTATTGTTGTCCAGTACAAACAGCCCTCCTCCCTTTCCTATATCTGATTTTCTCAAAAATTCAAACGCTTCCTCCCCCCTCTCTCAATGACTTATTTTCAGACAGCTCTTACTCACTTACCTTGGGAAATCATTCCTTTATTTTCCCAGAGCAGTTGGGCTTTTTGTCATTATTATTATTTAATTAGTCCTTTTCAGGCAAACTCCCAATAACTCAGTACCAGTTTACAGAGGTGAAGATCAAGTAAAAAACAGCAAGTCTAAATATACTTAAATATTCATTAGTTAAGGCTGTGGCAGCATACTGCAACCCCAGTGTGTAAAAACTATTTGTGATCTAAAGAAAGAAAAAAGTAGTTGGTCAAACAGGATTATTTCATTCGCAAAGCATGGGGGTGGGGTGTGTATTCATGCTTGCGTAGTAAAAAAAGTTTTTCATTCTTAGATGACTGAAGGGAAGGCATCCTGTATTTTTGAACATACTGTATCCTAATGTGTACCAGAAGGTGTATTCTGGTGTTTACTAGAATACCAGGACATCTCTCAGCAGGTATTAAAAAGCTAACAAGTGCGATAGGGGCTTATTTGGAAATCTCTCAAGGGTTTGGTTCTGTGTTGTTTTTTTTTCTAAAATAATAAACCAAATTATTTTTGTTTCCTGAAGTCATGGGTGAAAAAGACCTCTTTCTTCTTATGAGGTTTCAAGTTGTGTAGGAATCCTCTCTCTACTAGCCATCTACTCTCTATATCTACAATCCTGTATCTACTAGCCATGCACAAGCACAGGAGAGTGGATGGTTAATTACCTTCAGTTCAATTTTGAATAGCCAATGTTTAAACTGTCTCTCACATCAGTAAGATGATTGCCGTGATGAACATTAGCAGCACACCACAACAGAAAGCTTTCAGCGTTCCTGTTGACCTAATTCTTCATTTTTCACAGACTGTCATCAAAAGCACAGTGAATGCAAAATGACGGAGCACTGTCATTTCCACCGATTGCTTTCTCACTTTAGTACAGTTTCAGCTCTTTGCTTTGCCGTGTGCTCAAAGGGGAGAAGAGAGCTTAATTCTTTTGAGAGAAACCAAATCAACAGCATGAACTCTTCATTTACAGACCATGAAGGTAGCAGCAGAGCAAGCTATCCCAAACTGCTGCTCCAAAATGCACTGGTGGCTTCTCCTACAAGGAAAGGCTTCTTGAGCTGAAAGGTTACTTGAGGATTCCCCAGCTGATATTCAGCCTGCGACGTGCACTCCTGGTACCCTGAAAGCAACTGGTATTTTGCTGTTGACCAGAAGAGCCCAGGGTTTTGTCACTAACTCCGCCACACCTGTCGAAGTTCCCCTACAGTGATAAATGATTTTTCAGAAATAAATTAAGCTCTCCACTTCTTGCGTCAGGCTGAGGTTAACAGTTTCTCTGTGAAAAATAATTGTCACCAGTGAACTGACCCGAGTAACCTCCTGAACCTATAACCTTCTGAAACGATGAAAGTGGGTTTTTTTCCCTTTCTTTTTTACATACTGAAACCAGTTAACAAAGGTGACTGATACTGTTAGAGGTACACATTAGAGAGAAAGTGAGTATTTAAAGAGGAAGATTAAGGAAGTAAGGCTGAACTCATATATGGTCAATTCCTCTCCCTCGCCCCCCCGCGCCCAGCCACACGTGCGC
>VXBO01006799.1:631125-671093 GCA_013400135.1 Rhinoptilus africanus
CCTTCTCATCTCTAGTCTTTGTTTTTTCTCATTCATTCACTTGCAAAGAAGAATAATCAATTGCCCTTTCTTCTTTCTGTGCACAGCTTTTTACACCTTTACAGCCTCTTTGGCAATATTGCCTTCTTCCTCTAAGTCCCGACACCTAACTTAGTCTTTCAGAAAGTTCAAAAATCAAACTTTCCCGTTCATTACAAAGAGAACACTGCCTGTTGGAAAACGAAATAATCACACAACTCAGGAGAGCCGAGCAACCCAATTTTCTCAAGAATGGCAACTCACCCCTCCCACTTGTACAGATTCAGTAGATTTTTCTAGTGTATAACACAGATGCTACCTAAATAATAAGTTGTAGACACAGATAACACTCTATGTAAAACATTGCCATCATTAGCAAAAGGCTTACAGATAAGTAATTAGCAGCACAACTTTATCTCCTCTGTTGTTGTAGGAAGAGCACCTACGCATACCTGGCTTCATATCAGCAACTCTTATTTGCTGCTAAGACCTGCCTAAGTCTACGGTGTTTGGCTCAGCATTTGCTTCACTTTTAAACTGGAAAGAAATAAAATTAGTGATTACCTGTACCATACACTGAGATTATCTGTGAATTGCCTTTTAATGAAGTTATTTGAAATACTAATATCAGCAGGAAGAGCTGCTGCTGTACAGTGTTCTTCTATTCTTGCACGACAGGCTGTGTAACATGCATTTGTACATAAATGGATGTTAAAAGTGTTTTCCATCCGTGGGTTTACATAATTATGCACAGAAAATAATGGCAAAAGCCTCATTAAAAAATAAACTCGAACATTTTTTCTCGAGAGCCTGGGCATGGAAGTCTTACTGGTAAACCACAAATTACTATTGCTTTGCTAGAGAAATATTGGAAGTATTCGAGGCAGTAGCAGCTATACCTGGTAGCCTTCCTTCGCGTGCGTACCAGCCATCTGCAGAAGCTGCTTTGTGTTTTACAGACGTCTTGCTGCTCTACTCAATTCTGGCATGTCAGGGAGATAAGGTGCAGGCCTGTTCTGTCTGTCAAAACCAGTTAACTCTTAACATTTTATGCATTAAAAAAAAGGAAAAAAGGGCTTTCATGGCAGCCTACCTAGTTACAAAATTTTATTGATACTATCTCAATTCCTTAAAAATATGCATGAACTTGGGAAAATTCCGTGCCCAAAGTGATAGAAACATGACTTTCAAGATACAGTTAGCACCTTATTTGATTATTGAAAGACCCCTGGATACACATGCATCATTTCACTTAAGTTTTTTCTTTAGTATTCCATTTCTGACTGTTTTGTCACAATCTTGCTTCCCTAGCATGGTTAGATGTTGTTTAAGTCTGTTACTCCTCACAGCTTGCAATTCATTGGTGCATTCCCTTCCAGTGATGCTATTTTGGAACAGCCCCTTTACCTGCTTGTTTAATCCACATTTATCTTCCCACCCTACTACCCTTACCCTAGATTTCGGTGGCATCAGAAGGACAGGTGCCACACATGCAGAGTAACATCATCTTCCTCCCTGGCATCAATTTGAAGAACTTGGCACATTTTTCTGGTGTCCTGTGCTGCAAAAATCTACTTGTACAGCCTACAAGGGGAAAATCTACTATAAGGGAAAAAAATAAGCAAAGATTGCACTGAAATGACATATGAGGCTCTGCTGAAACTAGCCAATAATAAGATAACTTTGAAAAAAGGCAGTGGGTAGGATAGACTCAACCTCTAAAGAGTTTAATAAGTTGTCTAGCCCCATTTCTGCTGTCAGTTACACTGGTGTATATGGGGGATCAATGCTTTGAACATCGTGGAGCTACCTCCAGATTTATACCTTGTGTAACAGAGCAGAATGCAACACAACAAATATGTGGAGAGGAAAGGATATTGCCTTTCTTATCCAATGTTATTTCAAAGTTTATGCTTGCGACTCCACAGAAGTCCATTAAAAACCTCTAAAAATCACAGTCCTTTCTTTAGGAGTGCAATAGTTGACTTCAGTTATACTGTAAATAAAGAGCCTTGAACAGTAAATCTCTTCATAATCAATGGCTTTGGTATATGCCCAAACAAAACCTCCCGACACCTACTTAAGTTCAACTGTAATTTTTCCAACACGTTCCTTCCCCCGCTCTATGCTTTTGGCTGGTGATAACATAGCAGTTGTGCTGCTTGCCTTATCATGCAGCCAGTTGTCTCCTCCAAACTCCAGTAGTCTCAGCATTAGAAATGCTTCATTTGTCTTTCACTAAAGTCAGGCAGCCTACTGCAACTTTCAAAATTAAGCAAGACGGTAGGTACTGGTAAAATTACCACATACAAAGATTAAATTCAGGGAGAAACTTCTCGGTCATGAGTGCATAAAACATCCATACTTTGCATCAAAAGTTACCAAAAAGCATCTTTTCTGGACTGCGCACTCTGACCTTCTCGAGAAGGTCCTTCGAAATTAGGCCGAGAAGTGCAGGAAAAGTTAGCAGATCAGGATTTTTTTTTTTCCTTGAAGTTTCAATGCAGGAAAGGGTATTTTTCTGAGACCAGAACCACAGAAATACACAAAGAAGAGATCTCAGTGATATAAGGTAGCAGAAAAATAATCAACACTTTCTGCATGCTTCTTTTTTCACCTTACTGGAATTTGTAGTTTATATTTCCAAAAATGTTTCTTCCTTGCAACAAGCACCCAGTTGAGACACGGATGTTTACACGTGCGGGAATTTTGAATTAAAATTATTGTGAGACCAACAGTTTTCTACAGATGTGCAAATATCATTAGGAACAGAAATCCATGCTTAAAAATTTGTTTCAGTGACTTCATTAGTTTCTGGTGTCATGATGTGTTTGGCAGTAAACAGAAAGTCACAGCAAAGCCAATGACCTCATACAAGTAGTTGAAAGTGGGATGACCAAAGAACTGTTATTATTGATACACGTTAAACTTTTATGTGATAGTTACGTGAAAGGAGAAACAGCCGCTGTTTCAAAGGACCAAAACCAACCTAAGTAAGACTCCACAAAGACTGAGGAAAGAATTATGTTTATAAGTTGCTGTTATCATATATATTTGCTAAAAAACTAGTTAGCTAGCACTAACATTTACAACAATCAGGTTTTCAATAATTCAGTCATATTTTAAATGTAGATGCACATTCACTCACAGAAGAATTTTGTGCCTTCATCACTTCCATGGATGTCTAAAGCCTCTCTATGGTGATGATTATCTACAGCTAATCAACAGGATCCCAAAGTTTTGAGGGCCCAGAAGTGAACAGTCTTCCTTGTGTTCACTTTGGCGAGATTTTTACTTGAAAATTTGTGTGATGCACCAGTAAGTGTCTTCATAAAAAAGGTGATGGGATTTTTGTTACCATATGGAATGTTAACACCTGCTGTTAAAAAGGAAAGAACTATGAAGGACATACCCACCTATTGCTTTGCGGTTCCTTTATAGCAGAAGCCTGGTTTCTCTCAGCACAACTTTGCTACCCTGTTTGTAATTATAGTGATATCTCTGTGGGATTCACGTAACAATACTACTGCTACTGCTGAACAGCACCCCCCTTTTGTTAAGATTATTGATAAAATTTATTAAGTTTTTTTTTTTTTCCAGATTTTGGCTAATTCTATGAGCAATTCTGGCAATTGCAACAGAAGAACTTTAACCTGAATGAATTGTCTGAGTCCAGAACTTTGTACTATAAGCACAACCTCTTGCTGCTCTGAGGGTATGTCTAACCCTCCCCTAGGATTTCCCAGGTTTCAAAGACATGAGGCATATGTGGAGATGCACGAGCAGGGAGGAAGGAAATCGTACCTTGGCTCCTGTGGTTTTTAGCCCAGGAGACCTGACCCATACTAGTTGGTGAAAAAAAAAACCCCAAAAAAGTGTTCATTTCTAGTTGTGTGTGTTGGTTGGGTTTGTTTTGTTTTATATATGGCAAAAAGCCTCATTTTCAGTAGTTTTACTCTCCCTCTCCCCATCCAAAGCATTACGTGTGCTGAGGAAACTTTTTGCCCATTATTCATAACAAATAGGCCAGCTCAGCTGCCAAAAGATTTTTTATTTCCTTGAGAGGAACTTGTGTACGAAAGTATTATACCACAGTGTGGATCAGAGGATGGGGAGGAAAATGAAAACATCAAAGATCATTGAAGATGCAATTGAAATAGGGAAACCTATAATTATGAGTCACAAATAGAAAACCTTGAATCCTCCTCCACATGATTTGCAACGTGTTTAGGAGCTAGAGATCGAAAGGTTTATAGGAACTTAAAGTTGTATTTCATATAAATTGTCTTCTACACGTGAACGAGCACAAATGCTTTAGTAGTCCGGTGCTATTCCCTATTAGACATTAAGAATAGACAGAAGGATAAAAAAAGCGTCTGCTATACAGTAGTTGTTTCTTGTTTCCCTCTTCATACTTGGCAACAAAATTTGCTTTTAGTTGGATGTTTCTGCGCATCAGAAATCTGGTTTAAATACTGCCTTAAGAACTTTACTGCAATGTGACCCAATTTTGTTAGGTATGTTTTCACTCCTTTTTGTCATGTAATCTCCTACCTTTAAAAAAACAAAACAAAACCGAAACAACCAAACACCATCATGGGATTTTCACGGATTTACCTCAAACTGTAATTTCTATGGTACAAGTCAGAGATCTGTTTCATGCAATACTACATAAGGTTTTCCACAGTGACATATGCTTTCAATGAATTAAAAGCAGCTTCTGTGGTGCAGTAGAAGCCTTGCCTGAAACACAGGCAAACCACCTGAAACATGAAAAAGTTCAAACAGTAATAAAAAGCTCCATTAACATCAGCTAATAATACACTGAGGTATTGAGCAATACATCAAGTCATAAGAAGAATAAACATAGATTAAGCATAATCTTTCAGCCTAACGACATCATGCCTCAAATTATAATGCAGATAAACAAACACCAGAGCTCAGTCACAGGCTACTTTATCATTCCTTAAACTGCAATAAACAAAATACTCCTTGTGGGGAGCAAGTCAGGCAGCAGGGATTCCAGGCACAGCCTTTCAGATGTCTCAACAAGACAATTTTATTCCACACAAACCAGTATACTAGGTTGGGTTTTTTTTTGGTTATGAAATACCTCTTTTCATTTACCTTTTATAAATATTTATTTATTGATGTAAAGGACTTGAGCTACATTTGACCATTAAAGAAGCAGAATATTGGCAATAATCGCATATTGTGCTTTATTCCCCAAATATAGGAGCCCATATAGCTTTCAGCGTTTGATAAGGAACATCACTGATATTAAAGTAATTGTGTATTCAAAAAGTTTTGTTCCCATGCACTGTTAAATGTTTTGGCTGCGCGTGAAGCCATTGCAGTGCAACATCCCGCTGGTTCAAGGGAGGGATTGAGCAGTTCTGCCCTCCATGTCAAAGCAAAGGCTCTTACCTAATAGTTTCCACAGTAATGTTCACGTGGCAAGAGTGTCTGTCCCTTTACAAAGTCTGCAGGGCACCAACTAGATTGTGTAACAGAAACATCACTGTAGATCAAATTGAGGAAAAAACCTAAATCTCTGACACATCCATAGGAGAGAGGCCACTACTGCCCTCTCAGCTGTGCAAATTCAGAGTTAAAGACTGAACATTGGCCCGTCCAAGCTCCTGTATGAGTTAAACTGACCTAAAAGATACGAAACTGGCTGAGTAATAAAACCTAAAGGCTGAAAAAAAGAGAGAGTAGCAGAAGGCAAGCACTTTCAGTTAAAAGCTATTTCTTTTCAGGGCTGTCATCTGAACTCTAGGAACTCACAGAGAGATTTAGGCACAAATGCAGTGAGTAATGTTATATATAATTTTGTGCGAATACCTAAGGGACGTTTCCTCATCTATCAGCTTCCATGCTAATTTGAAACATTTATAGCGTCAGCCCAGATGAGCACTGGGGAAAAGCATGCTTTCAGCCATTGGGAATGGGCTCTGAAGAGTCAGCCTTTTGCATGACCTCCCTTTAAAATCCATCTCCACCCAGCTTCTCAGCTTCGGTGAGCACCAGGAGCCAGGGTCTGCAAACAACCTGCTTTCCCAGGCAGGGAATGTCATACCTTATTGCATTTTGCTTCCATGAACTTACAAAGAGGGACATCCTCCCTAAAACTGTGTCATGGTTTTCCTTCCAGTCCTCCCCTTTGCCTTAATGGCAATGGAAAAGCTTAAGCCAGACTACCCATGGATGAAGTCTGCTTTATTTTACTGACCTGTGTCATCTTCTAGCTGACTCCTAATCTGTTCTGTGTATTTTTAAGAGGGGACGCCTTATCCTACTGGCAACAAACGCTTAAGAAAGCCCCAAACCAACAACTGAAGTCCAGAAGGCTTAGCAGTTTGGTTTCATAGATGGAAACTGGGACCAGTATACAAGTTACTTTTGGTTTGTTTGTAGCTACTACGTGTGAACAGGGGAGACAAAAAAATTTTTTAAAGTGTAAACCATGGATTTTTAGGCACATTTGAGAGCGGCACTTCAAATAGAAGTGTTATTGCAGCTTTGCTACCCAGGCAGCTGCATGTCTTCCAGTAATTAAGTGTTAATACAGTATATATGACAGATATTGAATTAAAGAAAACAACCAAACTTTATTCATTCTTCAACAAGCAGCTGGTTCTAGACACTCAAGTCCTGGGTTTGACTTTGGAAAGACACCTGTGCAAGAATACCAGATATGGCATTTTTGGAAGGATGCACGGATGGAAATAGGAATGATTATAAGGAAAACTTCCCCCTAGAAGTGCCAAAACAATGTTTTGGGCAGACTGCCATCATTTTGACCACAGACTAGTGAGCCTCACTTTTGATTACTTAACTAATAAAGACACTTAGCATATTCAAATTGCCTTAACAAACACAAGATCATCTTTGCTTCTCCAGAAAAAAAATCCAACCACCACTCAGAGAGCTTATGGCTTTTAAATAAGTGTCCTTAATTTGAATATTGAGGAAAAAATACCGCCAGCTAAAAGTTTCATAATATTTTTCAAATATTTCAAAAATATTTTTCTAGAGTTATAGACCGTACTTGGCTCCTGTGAACACACACCGCAAGAGACTGTAAAGGACTGCTGCTGCCTCTCCAGCTCTGCTGTACAATAGTTCAGGAGTCTCGTTTGAAGAGACCATCTCTTGGTGACTGCAGTTTCAAATTGACAGAGGCCCATGAAACACCACTGATCATTTGTAAGTCTGCTTTAATGCACGGTCTTCTGTGTGTGATTGTCAAACGTCCTTGCCTTTTGTTGTTTTTCAGCCCAGAGTTCACTATGACATTAACCTATGTTGGCCAACACCTCACAGACAGAGCTTCAGATTTTTTGCAAGAGTTCATCATCTCCAGCTATATATACGTAAAGTAAATTAAGGCACCCAGGAACGTGTCCAGTCACTGAACTGAGATGCAATTCTGCTGCAATGGCACTGGCACATGCTTGGCTTGCACCAAGATACTCCTCACCCTTGCAGTTTCCAGACACGAGTGGAGGGCTAACACGCACCTCTGCTTACAGAGGACTGTGCTCACCCCATTGCATTTGAAGACCTTCAATTAACCTTTTTTCTAAGATGCTGTCAAATCAAGGTATGAACATTTTCATAACTTCAGCACCCAATGCATCCTGTAACACTGAGTTTCATTAATCATAAACCATTATTTACCATGGGTAACACCCCACCTCCNGTTCTAAACTTGCTCCTTAGTGATTCTGTAAGTAGTACACCCCAGTTCGTGTGGTACAATGAATACTACTGCTCTTTATCCAGTCCTATTCACAATTCATGGCCGTTCTGGATTCTGTGAACATCTCTCCCAATTGGTATCTGTTAAATTGAAGAACGCAAACCAGCTAAGTCACCTCAGATTGTTCTGTACCTCTCATCATTTAGTCTCATTCTTCATTTGCTTTTTTTCCATTCCTGTGAAAGTATTTTCCCTTTGGTGTCATGACAACTTAACTTCCTTTGGTGTTTGTTGTTGGGGTTTTTTTGGGTCCCCTGCCCCTCCCCTTTCAGTGACTGCAGGAGAAGGCTCTCCCCCTACCCTTCAGTAACTAGAACGGTACTTAAATTACTAGGACCTGTAATTTTTCCCCAGCACAGGCCTGGAGGCAGGTGCTGGCTGAGATGTGCCTCCCTGCCTTGGCAGGGCTGGTGTTTGTTTACATTTGTTTTCCATGAGAGGAAACGTAAGTGGTGGGGCTGGAGAGATATGAGGGCAGTCTCCACCCCAGATCACCAGGAGATATGCCTGCCAGTTGCAGCCTGTAGCAGCCACCATCACTGAGGGCTTCCAAAAAACTCCAGGAGACTAGAGCAGTTCATTGTTTCCCTTCTCTGCAGGAGCAATGTATCATTGTATCACATTCAAGGGTTGTCACTAATTCCCTTATTATAACTGTACCAGACTTTTTTACTGGTGAAGTCAGACTTAAACATCTGACATTCTTTAGTCTCAAGGCTCAACTAAGGCTCCTCTGTATTTTTTGTCTTTTGGACACCCCTTCTACAGTTTAAGCACCACCTTTTTACCTGTATTAGATTCCTATGAGGATAGTCTGATTACTGTTCCCAGTTACTGTCATGGATTAAATACAACAATGCTGCTCATTTTCTGCTTATACCATTGAACTGAAGCTGAGCCACATGGTGGCCTATAGAATCAGAGGGCACAGGTGAGGACTGATGCAGATATTAATGTGTCTGCAGCATTCAGACACAGGGAGAAAAATACCCTTCCATACGGACCAAACCTCCTTAAAGCACAGTTTATTTTTTGCATTAATAGTGGCCTAATTATTGACCTCCCTGCCTCGACAGAACAAGACAATGCATTCTTTTAAGTTTAACTGTAAAAGCTCAACGATGTGTAAAATGAGCCTTGGGTAAGATTATTAGATGCTATCAGCTCTTCAAAGTGGGTGTGTGACAAGATCTGATAATGCGTTGAGGATCAATGCATCTGTCCTTCTTGCATCTCTGCTCTCCTGGAGAGAAAGCAACTGTCAGACCTAGTGAAGAGATCACAGTTGCTGAGCAACACTAACAACACAAATATGCTCCTGGCATCAGTTTGGCAGCAGAAAAAAAAAAATAAATAGTCCGTTGAGAACCACCAAGAGAAGAGAAAAGGAGCCACATCACACAAACTGCGTTAACGCTGGAATATTAGTTGCCCTTTCCATCAGAAATCCTGCTGTAGATACAACAGTCACATGGTAAAGCATATTCAAAGAACAAATATCACTCATATGGAAAACATGAAGGAAAGTGGTGTGAGAGTAAATGAGGAGAGATTAATACGAGTTCTGTGAAGTTATCCACAGGAATTCCTATATCACATAGAAATTATAACATGACCCAGCAGAATGGCTCAGAAAAACTCTTCTATTAAGTATCCTGAATGTTTAAAATAGCCCATAAAAAGATTATAATTGGTACTGGATTATATAGGGCTTTTTCCTAAAGGATCAGTTGCCACTTTGAGTTAAGCACACCAGACATTTTAATTAAGCCACGGGAGCTTGAAACCCTCTGGACTAATAGCTAATTCACATTATTTGTCATCTTTATTTCAGGCAATTTCTTGCCATTTTGTAATTTGTGAACTACAGACTGATGGACATGAGCCTCCAGTAGCTTTCCTCAGTGTTGCTTAACAAATTCAAAGAGCAAGACTCATTGGCCAAATCTCCGTATGCAAACCAAACACGTGAAAATTAGATGATCCAATGCAACAAAGGAACATAATGAAGTTATTTCTTCCAGTATTCTTTGTTTATCTATCCTTAACCACTATCTTAGAGATGTGTAAATTAGAAGTTGAAATGATTTATTTCAAAAATTAAATCGAGCACACGGCCACTTTTTCATTTCGTTGTGTACTTTCACTTCCCACTTTCTTCCCTTCCCCTTGAAAGAGCTATTTCGACAAGAGCAAGTAAACGTCTATAATTGCAAAAGAAAATGTTAATATAACATTTACACAGTTCAACAGCTTCAAAGCTGTTTCGCTGAATGAATATGCCTAAAAAGACTTACAGAGGGCAAAAGCCTACCAAATTGCTACTTCAGTGGGAAATTTTGCAGTGAAACCTTAAATGCAGAAACAAAAAAGAAAGGGGACCAAAAAAAAATAAATCAAAGTCTCATCTTCTACCTAATTCAAACCATTTAGGAGCTCTGTGCCTAAGCCAAGGATTACCAGTGATACCATCTCCTTCAGTGTGCTGTGCCTAAAGAAACCATCCCTCTTATTAAAAAGAGAAAAAAGTTTAAAGCCAAATAATTCAGGCTTGCATAAATCTTTAATAGGAGCTACCCTCCCAGGATTGGCTGCACTTTCTTTTCTCTGCCCAAGGGAAACACAATATGTCTTAGAAAAGAATAATAGTAACTCCATCTTGTGTGTTATATGATATCTCCCAGTAATCCAGAGGATTTTGCCTTTGTCTGTCATAAACAAAAGGCCACCCATACATAATGTGTCCGGGCTTTTTCAGACTCCTCACCTTAGCAGGTGACACTCAGGAGATGGATGGGGAATACTTAGCCCGCCAGTTGCTGCAGGCAACTTTACTCTCACAGCAATTTAGAAATGGGGGAAGAAAAAAAAAATCCAACAAAAAAGACAATGTTTCTCCCCGTGTAAGAACAAAGCATTATTTACACCCTGCAGTTGTCCCGATTTTCCAGAGACCTATTTAAAAATTATGCTACTGGGCCAAAACCACATATATTTCATACTGTTTTGAGTTTTTGGGGTTTTATCAGTTACTCTTATCAGTTTCTACTGATAAGAAAGTTCTCTCCTAAAACACTCACGCTACAAATTATATGTACAAACTAGAGACTACAAGAACAATCTTGACAGAAATTTAAGACCTCAAGATTGGCACTTAGGAGCTAAGTAGTTATATTTGAAATCAATAGCAACAAATAATAAACCCGTATTCACCTACCGCAAAGAAAATACCCAAGGTGCTAAACAAACATCCGTAACACAGTTCAATCGTGAAAATGGTAAGAAATATTGCGAAATCTAACAAAGCATCAAGTGTCCAAAACAAGCAGAAAAATAAGGGGGCAGGGATAGCTTCTGAAAGGGTGAGAGTGGCAGCAGGAGGAGCGGAGCAGCCCCCAGCCAGGAACCTCGCACACCACAGGCTTTGCAAACCTGAGGTTTCCCAACCGAAAAACCAAAATGGTCCTTGGGAAACAGGGGGTTTAAATAGCGCTGGGGCAGACCTGATCTGATGGCAGAGCTGCGATGGCAAGCGGGGGGCACCGGTTTCTGTGACGGATGGGACCCGCTAGGGAGGGATGCCATCGGACCAGCCTCCGGGCTACAGGGACACACGCGGCTGGATTATAGCATAGGAGAGTCCCTGAGAATTTTTTAAAATCAATTTGTGTACATATGCTAAATAGTAATTGGTGTGAAATGAGGCTTCATGGGTCTTTTGTTGACTAGCATTGAATGACCTGTTAAATTTTCAGTGACGGGCACTGGCTATCAGATAGCAACTACGGAAATTGAGGCCCATCACCCTCTGCAGCTTACACGGCAAGTGCAAACGGCATTAATTGGAATAGTCTTTCAGGCTGACGACAAGATAAAGCTTTAGCACAAGTAGTACTTGTAGCCCATGACAATAAATCATTTCGCTCTTTAACTGGGGATGGATGGGATCTGTCTCGTTTGACAAAATCGTGAAGAAAAGCGACGCTATACTGTAATCGCCAAGGACTAAAGCATGAACTAAAGCTTCTAATATTTCCAGGAGAAAATGAGTATCAGAATTCAGTTTTCTTTGGTTAATAAATACTAGCGATGCCACTAAAAACACAGAACTAAGAAACTAAGTATACTATTTCACACATTGCTCAGAGAATTCTATTTAACCGTACAGTCTCCCTACAGCAGGGAGATATAGGGATCACTCTACAGATTTCCCTAGGATATTGCTTCTGTTGTAAACACGCACATACGAAGCAAATAGGTATGTAGAAGTCACAAATACTTAGCACACCAAAACGCTCCGTGCTGCTGGAGAGATGCTTGTAAAAGCATCACCACCCCATTGTGACATGCCGCAAGAGTGCGGTCAAGTCTATCACACTGCTCCCCACCAATACTGGTTTTCCCCATACTCTGCCCCTTCCCTTGCACTACAGCCTCTCCCAAACATGCTGCTTCTGCCCACACTCAGACCCCTGCACCTAAAGTATTTGGCACATCCCAAGCTGCAGCTGGTGGAGGGAACACAGTGAGGCAATGGTATGTGTGCAGATGCAGTTACAGAGCTGACTTTGTTCTATGGCAGTTCTTGAGCTTTAATCTAATCAAATTTGTGCCAGCAGCCTTACTGGGCAAATATGTTGCTTAGTGAGCACTATAAACCAGGCAACCGGACCTGACCATTACATCAACTGGAAGATGTGTCTCCTAGGAGCCAGCTTCCTATTGTTGCAAGCAGGGGTTTTATGCCTGAACACTCTCTAAGATTTCAGGAGCATAAATAGGGCCATAATGGCTACCTGTCTATGAGGATACACATCTAGACTTGGGACTCACAGCTACCAGCATCCTCCTCTGGCTAGTATATTATACTCCTATTAGCCACCAGGAACTGCACCTATCCACACTAAGGTATTACACTACCTAGTCTTGGGTTGAGAAATAATTACTTTTGAAACAAAGTACAAGTGTAAATTAGTTTGTCACTGATAATGTTTGGAATACCAAGATTTGCATGGTTGTGGGTGATTCCATTAAAAAATTGAAGTATCACGGTACCAAGCGTGACCCATAGACAACTGGCTAACTCTCAGGTTGTCAGTCCTCAAGCAGAGCCCGGAACTGGAAGCAATCCTGCAGGCTGCCCAAACAGCCCCTGAGCTCTAGCCTATGCCATGGCCTGCTTCTTCAAAGATTTGGGTTTAATATCAGGCATTAAGTGTATGCATCAGACTGCTGGTTGCTACTTGCAGGGAACCAAGTACATTCCAGTACCAAAGGCACAGAGCTCTGCTAGATCAGCAGAAAACATTTGTAGGACTTACCTCCCCCCTTCTTCTAACTCTCCTCTTTTCCCTCCCCCAGGTGACACTGCTTTGGGTCAGAGGAACCTGCTCATTGTGCACCAAGTGGAAGCATCCAAGTCCTGTCATTGGCTTCAGGTGGATCAAGACAGTTAGCAGCCACCAAAGAGTGTCCCTGTGGTGATTACACAGCTCAGCAGATCTCTCCAAGCCAGCTGAGCACTGTATCGGGGGCATAATTTTGTCAGAATGCAGAAAACAGACCTCTCCCCCCCCCCAAAAAAAAAAAAAAAAAAAAAAGAAAGAAACCTTACAACTTGAACAGAAGGAAAAAAAAAATTCAAAGAAAGCAAACAACCTGGAGTTTTCTGTACTAGAATGTTACTAACCCAAGCCTGCCAGAAATCTTCCACTTGCCCAACCCTCTGATCTGCTCATCTGCGTTGCCTAAGTCTGTGCCCTGGTAATCCAACCCAACGTAACCAAAGACCAGCAGACCTGCTGCCCTGTTTGCTGTGTCCTGTTTGGCAGCTAACTCTTCGCCTAAGACACACACTACTGCTTACGTTCCCAGATCGATTGACTGAACCTTTTATAAACAGGAGTAGGGAACTCGAGATTGCCTTGCAAAGGTTCATGGCATGAACCCTTGCATACATCCAGGGATATGCCACTCTACACGGACTTTCCTGCAAACAAAAACACTCACATAAATGCTTACAGAAAATGTTACTGAGGTGAGTTCATCACTTGCTATTTTTCTGCACTATTTATCTTGTTCTTGTATCAACTCCCATTTGTCACAAGAAACCTAGGAGGCACCGCAAGCTTTTCCAGGCCAACACACACAGTCCTGGTTACACGAGAGGCACCTGGCAGGCATTATCAGAATAGGAGAATATCAGAACACATTTTTTCTTGTTGTTTTAAAACCGTTGTTGTATAATATCAAGAAAGCAGATATGTTTTCATCATATATAGAACAGAACACTAGGGGATTAAACTGAAAGATGTCATTTATAATCTTTACTGTTCTCCATCTTTTTTCCCCTCTCCGTTAATTCCTAAGTTTCATTGATGGTTTCCCTTGGATTTCAAGGATCACAGTCAGTTCAGCCTGGGCACGTTCTAAGGTGTGAGCTCTGAACTCCTTCATGAGACAGTTGGGGAAGAAAAATTATCTTGATCAAGTTTACCTTGCAGTCACACTAGAAGCAAAATAAGGATGCCCTCCATCTAAGGCAGCATTACTACCCTGTTGTAAATAGCCTCATTCTCTCCCGGTGCTATGTTTTGTGGTTCAGCTCTCCTGAAGCTATGCCATAAGGGCAGCTACTTTAGTATGGCTTGTTTTTCTTCTCCTGTCTTTGGAATGAGTTACAGTACAGGACTGCATCCTCTTTCTCCATGAAAAGTATAATTTTCATGGAACTGATAGAAATTTTTGTTTTGTTTTATCCCAGGATCTTCACACACCCCTGTTTCCTCAGCAAGTTTACCATCACTTGCACTCACACAACTCTATTACTTCCAGGTAAAGATCTTTCTCCAATGACTGATTCCTTTATGCAGCCATTATGGTTTGAGAAAACCCATATCAATTTGTTGTCATTTAGACAATCGTTCTATCACCTGATGACTCCTCCCCACCTGGAAAGGGGAACCAGGGAAAACAGAGAATCATGAGGGTTGAAATATAAATAGATTTAATAGGATAAGACCAAATAACTAACAATAATACTAAAGAATCAGTATTAATCCCAATACTAATATAAGATATACAAGAATTATACTCAGGCAATTCCATCAGCAGGAAGCTGTGCACTCCCAGCAGGGGACAGCAAATATTGGGAACTGTGTGCGCTGTGGCTTTGAGAGGAAGGGAAGGGCTCAGCGTTCCAGCACCAGGGCAAGGAATTCTCTGGACCACTACTATCATGGGAGAGAGAGACTATGCAGCAAGCTTCCTATTTTCTATTGAAAGTGATGCTCATGGTATGAAATAATGCTGTTGGGCAGCTTGGGTCAAGTGCCCAGCTCTCACTCCTCCTCATCCCTGCTCCTGGCAAGGCTCGAAAACACTGAGACCTTGAATCCCACATAGCCTAGCTGGCTATAAAGTAAATATATTCATGAATTCAGACACTAGACTGAATTCTGCAGTTTTCCCAAGCATTAGAAGAAAAGCTAGGCCTGTGTCACTCAACCCAGGACAACAGCTTAACTGCATCCATGGACATTATCCAGGATACTACTCTAACCAACTCCTTAGAATTTCCCATTTTGCTAACATTGAACAAAATCCCAAGACAGAAGTTGGCCACTGTAGTTACAACCACATCCCCAGCAGGAGCTCTGAGTCAGTCAGTGTTTTATTTACTCAGAAACTGTTTAGTGCAAGAAGAAACTAATATCTTTCATCCATTTGCAAAGTCATAGCACTAAAACTTGTGCAATCCACAACCAGGCAAAGCCCTTCAACAATGAAAATTGAGCCATTAATTTTGAAACCACGTAGATGTAACACCTGTTAAGTATTGTAAAATACTTTGGTTTATCACTTAATTGTGAAGAAAGTTGTGTTCAGCATGAATCATTTTATGTTACTAAGTCACGCTTCCCATTAAGCACTTGGCATTTCTCAAAACTTCAGCGCTCAAGCCTGTCCATGCACATTTTTCAATTCTCTTTTAGTCAACAGTATTAGAAATTCCTTCACTCCACCCAGGGGTAGGTCCAAGCCCAGAAGAGTATTCTCATTCCTGTAAAACCTAAGTTTTCAATTTCTTCGCCAACACTTTTAGTGCTAACATTACTATTTCTAGCATTCCATGGGCTTTGATGTAGCTCGGCACAATTACTCTACAAAAACCTTTAAAAGCTTTGCTTAATTACATATTGCTACACCACCCAACCTACTCCTGCCTATAAAGGAATTGTCTGAGCAACAGGTATTATCTTCACCCTCTTTGTAACGCCACATGAAGATACCCATCAGCAATGAGGTGGGAATACACTGCTCTGTATCACCTCTCCTTTTTTTTGCATTTCTTTCCTGAGGATTGGGATTTTGTTGCTGTGCCCACTGCACACCTGATTTGAAGGTGACCTGCCAGTTTTGCAATAGCTTGGGTTTGCCAGCAGCCTTGCAGTGCCCAGCAACAATTATTTCCCTGACGACTCAGCTGTAGTTATATGATCTCTCTAATGTGGTAGAATCCATTTTTTTTTTTTTAGAAGATTAATCCTGGATCTCTCAACAGAAAGAACAGACTACAGATTAGGATTCTACTTTGGCCAGGCTGTGAAACTTCTGATACAAACCTTAGGGGATGAAATTTTTTTCATCCCAGCTGAAACCAAAATACTATGTCTTTCACTGTTTTAGATTTTTTTTTTTAAATATCAAGAACAGAATTCTTCATATTCTCTAACCATTTCATCTTTCTACTTCTTCCATTTAAGCATAAGATTAGGTCGTTCATAACAAGGACTTGTACTAATTTGAATGCCTTTTATGACCATCTCCCCTGCAAGATGCAAACACATAGACAGGGGACACAGCAATGCTGAGGACACCAACAGAAGACCTGGTGTGTCAGGTGCAGGAAGGGTATTTAGCTGTTGATTTCTCACACTATTTGTGTAGGCTTTTCCCTTCTTCTGTATCCTTTTGTAATTGGCCTCTTAAGAACCTGCAGATACACATTTTTTTCCAACATCCACATTGTAAAACATCGCAGTAATATGCATGGGGTGACATCAAACAGGCTAACTGGTTTCAAAGCTTTTTAAAAGTACAGTCCCCCTCAAAACCCTTTGACTGCTGTTCTGAATGTAGTGCAACACCAGGAGGAGTGGCATGTAAAGCACAAGAGTGTTTGTTTGCCTTGGATGAAAGGCCTATTACTGCAGTATTTTCCCTTGTAAAGTATTTTTTCCTGTCTATGAATCTTCCATAAATCATTGCCATGATTCATTATACACCTATTAGTTATTTATAACAATATATTCACAGATTAACATGAACAGTTTGGGGTTATAAAATATTCAAAACATGTAATGAGTTGTATGGCACGAGGAGTAGGAGTGCAATTGTTTGTTCCATAATTGAAATTTAAATAGGGGAAATTACAAGTCTGAGAGCAAGTAATGCTCAAAATTTTATGTTTTGGGAATCATTTCAACAGATACTTTTGCACCCCAGACAGACTTAAACAAGCCATATGCTCAGAAACTGGTACTCCCATTAAGAAACTAGGTATTTTTGGATGTTCATAACACCTTGTTGTGCCGTGTGCCTCCAAGGCTTTCTAATATTTCATAAGAATGCTAAAATTCCCTTCTCCTACACTGAAAGCACCCAGGAGGACATTCAACATGGGCTGTTATAGGAGCTACCATGCACAGCTAGAATCAGAGTAACAAGTGGAGCAGCCCAAGCCACTGGGGGGACCTACAATAGCAAGGAGTTGACATCAATCCCACAGATCTCCTGGGGGCAGAACCAGAATAAGGACTGGGTACAAGCACTTTGCCAGAAGAAACCCACAAGGTCAGTGTAACTTTACCAGAAGAAACCATGCTGGGTCAGGCTACAGGGAAGCACGACTTTACTAAAGCAAAAGCAAAGGAGAAACACTGTGGCTGGGCCAGAAGCCACCCTCCCTCCCGAGAGGTGGCCCAGACCAAGTGCAAGGAGACCAAGATAAAGTTCTCACTACAGCCTCCACTATCCTCTGGCAGCAAGACCCCAAAGTCACTCACCAGCAGCTGCAGCCTTCCTAACTGGGTCAGGCACATCTCCACAGACCACACACCATCCAAGGCCTGATGTATCCACCCAGAGCTCAATTAATTCCTTTGAACATTGCTTCCCCTTTGCAGAGAATTTCTTGTGAGCACCTCCAAGTTTCAAATTCCACCCCCCGGGGTATTTTCCAGGGGAAACACCATCTCCAGCCACCCTAAAAGCAACAGAAACCACTTCTAAAAGCTATCCACCACATCTTCTTCTCCTCTAGGGCAGCTACCCTAAATACAACAAGCAGCAGGTGCCACCAGAAAGCCTGACTGCACAAACCTGTCCCACTTCATTTGCTCCTTAAAAGCCTTCAGGTGCTAATATGCCTTATGCTCTTAATGAATTACAATCTCTACTAGCTTTTGCTATTTTGAGTTAGGCTAGTGCTACTCAGCCCAAAGGGAAAGCACAAAGGTGCTGCAGTAGCCGATTCAAGGATCCTGGCTAGCTGGAAAAATTTCCCTTTGCTAAGGACAGGAGAAAGCTGCTCCAGCTTTCTTCTTGGCAGAGATTCTCCTGCTTTGGTATAGTTCACACACCTTTGTGCCAAGCCAGTGCTGTTGTTCTTGATGTGGTCGACCCAGAGGCATGTCAGCACAATGATAATCATAGAATTGTAGAGTGGTTTGGGTTGGAAGGGACCTTAAAGATCATCTAGTTCCAACCCCCTGCCCTGGGCAGGGACACTTCCCACCAGACCAGGCTGCTCAAAGCCCCATCCAGCCTGGCCTTGAACACTTCCAGGGATGGGGCATCCACAGCTTCCCTGGGCAACCTGTTCCAGCATCGCACCACCAGTAACGAATTTCCTCCTAATATCTAATCTAAACCTCCCCTCTTTTAGTTTAAATCCGTAAACCCTCATCCTATCACTACACTCCCTGAAAAAGAGTCCCCACCATCTTTCCTGTAGACCCCCTTTAGTTACTAGAAGGCTGCTGTATGGTTTTTCCTGGACCCTTTACTTCTCCAGGCTGAATAATGTAAACTTTCTTGGCCTGTCTTCATAGGAGAGGTGCTCCAGCCCTCTGATCACCTTTGTGGCCATCCTCTGGACTTGCTCCAACAGGTCCATGTCCTTCTTATGTTGGGGGCCCCAGAGCTGGATGCAGTCCTCCAGGTGGGGTCCCATGAGAGCTGAGCAGAGGGGCAGAATCACCTGCCTTGGTCTGCTGTCCACACTTATTTTGATGCAGCCCAGGATGCAATTGGGTTTCTGGGCTGCAAGCCCACATTGCTGGCTCATGTTGAGCTTGTCATTCACCAACACCCCCAAGTCCTTCCCCTCAGGGCTGCTCTCAATCCATTCCCCGCCCAGCTTGTATTTGTACTTGCAATTGCCCCGAATCACGTGCAGGACCTTGCACTTGGCCTGTTTGAACTTCATGAGGTCCTCACAGGCCCACCGCTCAGGCCTGTCTAGGTCCCTCTGCACGGCATCCTGTCCCTCCGGTGTGTCAACTGCTCCACACAGCTTGGTTTTGTCGGCAAACTTTCTGAGGGTGCACTCAGTCCCACTGTCCATGTTGCTGACAATGATATTAAACAGTGCGGGTCACAGTACCAGCCCCAGAGAAATACCACTTGTCACTGCTTGCCACTTGGACATTGAGCTGTTGACCTCAAATCTTTGAGAGTGGCCATCCAGCCAATTCCTTATCCACGGAGTAGTCCATCTGTCAAATCCATGACAAGGATGTAATGTGGGACAAGACCAGGTAGATGATGTCAGTTGCTCTTTTCTTATCCACCAATGCTGTAACACCATTGTAGAAGGCCACCAAATTTGTCAGACACAAGCCGCCCTTAATGAAGCCATTGGCTGTCACCAATCACCGCCTTATTTTCCATGTGACTTAGCAGAGTTTCCAGGAGGATCTGCTCCATGACCTTCCTGGGCACAGAGGTGATACTGACTGGCCTGTAGTTCCCCAGGTCTTCCTTTTTTTCGCTTTTAAAAAAGGGGGGTTATGTTTCCCCTTTTCCAGTCAGTGGGAACTTCACTGGACTGCCACAACTTCTTGAATATGATGGACAGTGGCTTAGAAACTTCATCCACCAGTTCCCTCAGGACCCAGGGATGTATCTCATCTGGTCCCATGGACTTATGCACTTTCAGGTTCCTTGGATGGTCTCAAACCTGGTCTTCTCCTACCCTGGGCAGTTCCTCATTCTCCCAGTCTCTGCCTTTGCCTTCTGCAACTTGAGCAGTGTGGCTAGAGCACGTGCTCATGAAGGCCAAGGCAAAGACGTTGTTGAGTACTTCAGCCTTGTCCATATCCCGGGTGACCAGGTCTCCTGTTTCCTTCTGGAGAGGGCCCACATTTTCCCTAGTCTTCCTTTTGTCATCGACATACTTATAGAAGCTTTTCTTGTTGCTCTTGATGTCTTGATTTAATTCTGTCAGGGCTTTAGCTTTCCTAACCTGATCCCTGGCTACTCGGACAATTTCTCTGAGTTTCTCCCAGGCTATCTGTCCTTGCTCCTACCCTCTGTAGGCTTCCTTTTTCTGTTTGAGTTTGTCCAGGAGCTCCTTGTTCATCCATGCAGGCCTACTGGCATTTTTGCCCATTTTCCTCTTCGTTGGGATGAATAGCTCCTGAGCTTGAAGGAGGCAATCCTTGAATATTAACCAGCTTTCATGGGCCCCTCTTCCTTCCACATCTTTATCCTGCAGTACTCTGCCAAGCAGATCCCTGAAGAGGCCAAAGTGTGCTCTCCTGAAGTCCAGGGTAGTGAGTTTGCTGCATGCTCTCCTCGCCACCCTAAGGATCTTGAACTCTACCATTTCATGGCCACTGCAGCCAAGGCTGCCGCTGAACTTCACATTCCCCACCAACCCCTCCTTGTTGGTGAGAACAAGGTCCAGCATGACACCTCCCCCCGTTGGCTCCTCTGTCACTTGGAGAAGGAAGTTATGCTCCCATACTCTCTCACGCAGGCTAATCAAGGGAAAAAGCCCATTTCCAGAGTGTGCTTCACTTTCAGCTTGCCACAAGAACCCAGCTGGAAAAAATCTAGCCTCAATACCAGGAAAAGGGAAAAGCACGTTTCTAAATGAACCTCTGAGGTGCAAACTGATCAAACTGGTGCTCTACATAGCCAACATGTGCTTCTCCAAATGGTACTTGTCACGTCTTACTTTCAGGGTAATCCCTGAGAAGACAGACATATGGTGTAACCGTAACACCTCTACAGCCTGGCCTCCACTGATGGAGCACGGTTGCAGCCAGACAAGCAGTGGGCATCCCTTCAGCTGCCCAGTTGTACATGGCCAAACGCAGCAGTAACACTGGGACCTCAAAGGCGTCAGGTCGGACTCTGCTCATACCAGGTGTATGCTGGTGCGTCTGCACTTACTTCAGGTAAGTGCACCCTTTATGTTGTGTATTGAGGAGATGAGAATCAACACCAGTGATGCCACCCTTCTACAGCAGCATATTTATTAAGGTTGAGAGTAAATAGGGAATTCTGCCCTATTGACTTCAGGAACTGTTTTTCCTGGGGCTGGCCAGCTCTAGCTGGAGGAAAACCATTAGTATCCCTTTTATCTTTTTTTAAGGCAAATGATCAGACTTTAGTATGGTCACCCTTAAACATTCAGCATGAAGGATTTCCATGGAGCTTGTTGTAGTCCTCCTGGCAGGCACAGGAACCGCATCCCCCTCCAAAACTCCTCAGCAGATTTTGTCAGGAGCGTCTAGGGATCATCCATCTGTCATTAAAGTGTTAATTTGATTCATTAACATAGAAAATATTCACCATTTCCCACTTTGGAGGAGATGGGCTGTGCCGTCCTTTTAATAGAACTCTGCTGGAAATCAAACACAATTTTTATTCAGGGGAATGATTACTGTGTCTTGTTTAATTCTTGCCTAACAAATGTCAGCACTAATGTATTACAGATTATTCAGTCAATTTGATGGTTCCAGGTGAAAGAAAGGAACACAAATCTCTTCTTTTAGTGTAAAAAGGGTCAGCTGGATGACTTCCACTGCAGGAGCCGAGATGAGGCTTGACATGAATCAATCAAGCAGGCTCAATTTTACAGTTATAGTGCCTAATGCCTAAACATGAGCGTATGGGTGGAAATTAGCACCCGATTATGAGCATACATGATCTTCCCTTGGAAGACAATAATATTGGCATTAAGCTTCTCAAGAGGGAAGATGCTGCTGGTTTTTAATATGTCTTAAATTATGTCAGGAAAAACACTGGAACATCACACAAAAGCCACAGTCAGTGTATATTGCTATCTCATAGAGCTGGAGATCTTTACAACAATATTGACACAGGAGCAGGCAAGCAAATGTCAGCCAATATAACATATGAAATACTTAACGTAACCAATTTTCAGCTGTCAATCAGCAGGGAATAATGACTGATGCAAGGAATCAATACACCACAATTGAATTCCAGCTCACAAACTTGTTTCGTTCTGCGCTATAAAAGACTGTCAAATGTCACACCCCAAGAGATGCAACAGGATTCCAAAGATTTATTTATTTCAAGCTCTGAAGTCTATTAGCAATAGTGCTCCTTGTGCTATTGGAAAAAGAGCTTTGATGACATTAAATTTTCAGAAATGACAACTCATAGCACTGGGAGACAATTAATTATACCATTTTATATCATATTTCAGCAATCTCCTAACATTTTACTAATATGTAATTATACATAATTATATTTAAACAAATTATTATGACTCTAAAGCTTCAAATAGTTGATTGCATTATACAGTGTATTAACTGAATATTTTTAAACAAGTTGTTTTGTACTTTTCATAAAAATAATATTAAAAGAAACCGTGCTCTGTTCTTTTAATTCAGATGGCTTAATTGTTTAAGTTAGAAGATACTTCTCTCTCAGATGAATGAATAAGATTTACTATAGAAGTGTAGAGAGCTGTGTATTACCCTGTATATTATCCTGCACTGTTTTTTTTCTTTTCATTTAATAAAGGCAATGGAAAAGGAATATTCCTTTTCATACTCCACAGTACTGTAGTCTGGTGAAAGGCAACAGAGATATCAAAAGGAAAGAATAAGGGGATGCAAAGGTGAGGCCTGCAAGAGTCATAATATCCAAAGACTATATATTGTCTATATAAAAAACATGTGAAATATATCCATAATTTAAAGAGAAAAATGAAATCCATAGGAGGCTGATTGTGAACTATTTGAAGCATAAAAATATACTCCTTCCATAACATAATCTGGTTTTGGTAATAGATGACCCATTCAGTGCTTCATTCCTGACTTCTACCTATTGTAACTTTCCATTTTTTCCTTCCTGCAATCCTTCCTTATAAAAGGAAAATGGATGGCAGTAGCCGCTTCCTCTCTGGTTAGCTCTGTTGAAACTGGTGAGGGAGGCTCTGTGCAAGACTGGGTACCCGTCTGCATTTGGATGGTGGAATCTGCCCCACAGTAATTATAAGACTATTAAAATTAGCATATTTTCTTTACCTGAGGATGAGAGTTAATTAAAATCTGACAGTACAATGTATACAGAAGATAAACACTACTGTATTTTCTTTCCAATACATGGATATATAGTAATTCATTTAAGACAGCGAAGCTCATGCTGTTGAATGTGCTTATTAAAAACAGCAAGGAAGGTCAGGGGCAGTGCTTGCTGTATCCTTCATTTGTTCTTCACCGAAAATGATATAACTGAACTGCAAAAGTTGAGATTGAAAAGCCGCTAGCCTGTTGTCTAATTTCAGCCACAGAAGCTGCTGTGCACTCCATGACTTTATGAGGGAATAAGATTACAGGTCACAAGAGCTTCTTTATTTCCCACCTGTAGCTTCTAACAACATTTTATTAAGGATTTTCCCATCTTCTCTCTCTGACCTACGGGGGACAAAATTCTAACAGCTGTTACAGGACCCGTACCGAAGCGGCATTAACACAGATTAGCAGTTCTGGAAAGTAGTATCATTTTATCAGGACTATATTTATGACTGCAAACTAATATTTTCACAGCGCTTGTGAGATAAACACAGCATATCATTATGTAAACAGGAATAAAGGCATTTAATACAGTTAAAAACTTAATGCATCATGCTTGGTTTTGTCTAAATTCACACCGCGCTGCCGTTTGAAGGTTTAGTGCTCATTTACAAAACAAGCACTTGTGAGCCCATGCGCTCATATATATATTGCTGTTGTCTGTATTGCATGTGGAGGTTATCGATTTCTTATGAATCAAGTAGAGTCTATACGCACTAATACACCGAAGTAGGGGTAGAACTTCTGCCAAATGTTAAGTCACATTAATACAAGTCCAGTGCTCAGCCACTCAGCCTTTACCACTTCGGTGCAGTTTTGCCTCTATAAGGACCGCAAGGTTAGGACCTCGCGAGTTTATTGCAGAAACAATAATCTTTGTTATCGAGGTTGCTTGTTATGCAAGATTTTCTTATTCACACAGATGCAAGAGAGAGAGGAAAAGAGAAAGAGGAAGAAAGAGGGAGAAGGAGGAGGAGGAGGAGGAGGGAGGAAGGACAAAAAAGAATAGCTGCACTATGACATTATAAATTTCTAAAATGAGTCTCCACAAATTATCCAAAAGGAGACTATTTTTCTATCTCCCCCTCTTCCAGGAGGCACAAAGTAGCTGTCAGCTACAATGAAGCTTTTCAGCAACTTCTCTATGTGCATTCATGGTGGAAAAGACAAAAGCCAAACAGCTTTCTAAAAGTTTTTATTAGTCAACTTGAAGGCTGGGATAGATTCTTTTTTGACATCATCCTTTTAAGTGCAGCTGCTAGGCTAATCAAGTTGTACTATTATTGCACTAGAGAGTTAGGAAACTCAAAACAAGGACATAAAGAGTAATATCAGAAGCAAGACCAAGACGCTACATATGCCTTGCAACATCCAACTGGCCCGTTTTACCCTCCCCAGAGACCCATTTTAGCTGATAGGAAAAGAAAATGCTGTTAGTTTTCACATTATTGAGACTGATAAAGGACTGGGAGGGAAAGTAGATGCGTGCAAGAGGGTTTGCAAGGCTGCTGCACAGTATGGTGAGAGTTTTTAGGATGCCACAATAATCACAGCTGAGTTCAGATTTTCAGGTCTTGTTTGGGTATATGAGAAGGACAGAGAGGTTTCAAAAAATTTGACGCCTACTGTAATGAGACATTTTGAAAATCCACCCGTAAATAAATGCCATATGATAGCAGTTGCTCAGTACTTCTGGAAATCTGGCTCTGTGTGTGATTGTGCTGAGTCTCTCAGTAGTCTGAGGGATATGGAAAGATATGACCAATATCAAAACTGCAATACAATAAAACAATTACACATTACTTTAAAACGTGTGATAAAAAGTGATTTGTCCTTAGAAACCAGTTCAGCTCATTGCTCTCCAAACTGCCCCAGAGAAGAGATGCTAGACTTTGGAAAGATATTTCTCAACAAGAGCATCTGGATGCTTTCAGGGGCTGCAGCCTATTGTGCTTGCTCTGTTGGATGGGCTTCCCCACATCTGTCAGTTGTCAGACTACTGCTGATAGACTGTCTAGGCTGGATGTGCCTTTTACTTACAGTTGCTCAGCCTGTCACCTGTATTTTTGATCTCTAATCCTCTTGAAAGTAAATTCAGGACCAAATTCTTGATTACAGGACATTGGCAAGAGCAGAGTGTGCTGTATTTTTGTTAATACTCATCTTGGCTTTCCTCCCAGATTCACATCGTTATTTTGAACCTTTTATCTGTTTAAATATAGGCCCCCAATCTCTGCTGTGGAGAGGGAAGAGGATGCCTTTGGCATGACTGCTGGGAACCTTTCCTGCATTTTCCTCTTGATCTTTCTGTGAGCACCGTAGAAATGATCACAGTGTTCTTCTGCCTGTCAGCAAGGGGGGTCGGTTGGCATCAGCAGAGACCAGCGGAAACGTCCTTCCCCCGGTGCAAGGTGGGAAGAGGGCAATAGCATAGGCATCATCCCAGAAAAGGAGGGAGCACCTCATCCTGCTTGAAGTAGAACTGACAAACGGTGAACCAGCATCGTTTGTCCCCAGATCCTGTCTTATGAATGCCCAACTCAGGCTGTAACAGCTGTAGGACGCTTGGACTGGCTCAGGTCAAGCTCCCAAGGTTTGAGGCTGGTATGGGAGCCTGGCTGCAGCCTCTGACCCATTGTTGCTGCTGCTATTGTAATATTTTGTTGGGATGCAAAGTATTCCCTATGCTGCTAAAGCTGGTCCTGTTGCTGTAGGTGTGATTTATGGGTGCCGCAGAAATACACAGTAACATATTACTGTCCTGAAAGTTCAGTTCTGTCCTGAAAATTCAGATATAATGTACCTTCTGATATTTTTGACCCTACAAAATTGTACCCAATCTACCAGAAATCCTTGCCACCACACCCCTTCTTGCTCTGAAGTCATTAAACCACCAGTTCAAATATGCTGTAGTAGAAAAGTGTCTTGCAAAACATAGGCAAACTGCTCATGCTGCTATATAATGATCTTCTGTAACGTCTGATTTTGAGTTAAGAACCTGTTTTGACAAAGCAAAACAACATAATACAAGCCAACGTGTATGTCCATAATTTTAGGCTTTAATGAACTTCATTAATTTTGTGGGCTAAGTCAAAATCTTATTGCTATTTATTTCATAAGTCATTAAGTATTGCTGGCTGCATGTGTGGAGTGGAGAGGATAGAAGTGCAAGAAACAAGAACAGGACTTCAGCTTCTTAAGCACATTAAGTCGAGACTTGGTTTGTATATCTCTAATAAAAAATTATGTATCTAAGGCTAGAAATCGACTGCTGTACTATGTTCGCATACTGAAAAACCCCCAACAGAGCAACAGCAGCAAGGTGTGTGAGGTCAGCATATTAGCACAGATACTTCTCTTGTAAACTAGCAATTATTTCTGTGGATTTCAGTCAAGGCTTGAAGACTACCTTGGGCCTAATTTAATGTCTTTTCACACAAAGATATCTTCCAATGAAGTCATTGTACAAACAGCATGCTGGCCTGTAACTAGTTAGCAATACTTCTATGTGTTTTTCTGTAGAGGTATATTTTTTAAAATACACACTTGTAAAAAACAGATATTCACAGGCTGGTGAGTGCAAATGAAGAACAGTTTTTCTGAGAGCTGCTGAAGGGCTTGCTTCTGTGGTTTTCACTCTTTACTATTTGCTTGATGTCAGAGGTTTCTCTAGCATTATCCTTTAGTTGACAGAAAACCGTAACAGTACTTAAAAATAAAAATTCCCTGCAAGAGATGTATTTTTGTAGCTTTGGGTAATAAAAGACATACAGTAGTAGTTCCAGAGGAACTACCAAAGAAATGCACCATCAATGACAAATAAAGATCACTCGGTGACAAAAATTAATCATATTAAAAAAAAAATCAATCAGTGCAGCCAATCCTTTCACCAGAGCTTCAAACATTATAGTCATAAACAATTTGTAAGCCCAGTCATTAATTTTAAGCATTCAGAAGATAGTCCCAATGAGCTTCCTGTTGTATATTTTGCTTTAGCACTTTCGGTATAGGGTTTTACATCCTTAAAGGATCACCAGCTTGTTAAAAGGCCCAGATATTTTATAATGTGTAATACCCAATAAAACCATCTTAATCTACAGTACTGTCTGGAAACCATTTCATTCTTCTGGATGACTGTAGCTCCTAATACAGGTGGATAGCAAATAATCATCTCTTCTACAGGAATTGAATTAACTAGGGGGAAATTATCTGAGGTTCAGTCCCTTTTGTGGAATGGTTTTTTGCATGACGTGAAAATACACATGGTACTTCTAAACATGCTTATCCTTTAATTATAAAAGCAGAAAACAATTACTTTAACTCCTATAGAGCAGCAGTTACCCGAATAATTATACAACATATTGTACTGTGTGCAAACTTAATACATTAAACACAAGTATGTTTGCACCCATGACAAAAGGATAACATAACAATGTCATTCTCCTACCTTGGTTTAACAACTTACGGACTCATGTTGTAAGTTAATTCCTGGCTTCATTCATGATCTTAGGCTACCTGTGAATATTGCTTGAAGAGTTCAAGCAAAATATTAGCATTTCACAATGGGCTTTAAAAATCATAGCTTATGCTCTCTCCACTTGTCTTAGAGTGTACACTGATGGCCCTCTCTTGTAACAGTGGTGGGTACCATAATATATCCAGATTTATCCTATGGGATCCAATCACTAAAGCTGGGGAAAGAAAAATGACTGACCATCTACTCAGTTTTGGGAGACGGCATCTCTGGACTAAAGGAACTAAAACCAAGGAAAATTTTCCTTGCCTATTCCCGACTATCCCTCCCAGCTCTCTTTCAGCCAGCTGAAGCCAGTGAAGACCATTTGTCCTTCATTGCCCTGTTTAGTGACTGAGAAAACAAAACCAAGACAAAGGCAGTAGTAGCTTATTGCTGGTTCATTCCATCTTATGGTGGGAATAATTCATCCGTTGGCTAGGCAGAAGGTTTCTGCAAACGGCAAAGCTCCCCATACATGAAATCTGACCTGTGGGCGTAAACCACTTAGAGTTCCCCAAGTCGACCTCCAGTGATAAAGAGTGAGTAAATAAAGGCATTTGCTGCTCTCTCCAGCAGCACAATTTTTTACAACAGTATATGCCCTCTTTTGAGAAGCCAAAACCCCATGCTCGTACTCCATTTTATGGACCCAATAAACAGCAAAGCAGATTCCTTTAAACAGTACTAAGAGTATCACTTCCCCTTTTATCAGTGTCAAATACTGAACTTACCTAAGCAGCCAATCTCTAACTCTATGGCGATTTAGGATGTAATTGACACAATGAAATTAGTACGTTTGCATACTGCTTGGTTTCAGAGACGACGCTGCGTCCAGGACACAGTCAGGATCATGGCAGAGAGCTTCTTCAGAGTAGAACAGACATCTCTCTTTCCTGTGAAAGAAAACCTGAGAGAAAAGAACAAATAACATTGTATCCTGAGGTTTTTTCACTAGGAATAATTAATACTGTCCTGATCCTCCCTAAGTCTTGTCTTGTTATTAATTGGGGAAAAAACTACATGAGAATGATGAAGCTCCATTTTTGTTTTGTTTTGTTTTTTCAGTAGGCAGGAAAGAAGTCCCTGAAAGCTTGAGAATGTGATTCAGGTGAAGAGAGAGAAGGTCTGGATAAACCAGCACCCTGAAAAACTGGTTTTGATGTTCCAATTGTTGAGATACAATGAAAAGCAAAGACTTGCTGCTGCTCTTTGGCTCTCATCATCCTCTTCTCCCTCTCTTCCCATACTGGTGTCACTCTTCACTGGCAGAGATACACCATTAGCTGAAAGAGAGCATCAGAGAAGGTTGACCAATTCTCATACATATAAAAAAGTTTCTTTTCTTCAGTTTGGTTTTCATCTATCAAATGGCACTAAGTCATGGACCTCCAGGCTGTGTAATGACGCCGTGAATTCTATTATATTAGGCTTTTAAATTAAATATATAATTCCAGCTTTTACCCTTCTTAAAATAAATACATGAAACTAGGGAGAAAAAAAATAGATAGCTTTTTGTCTTCTCTACTTGCATTTCCTAAAGGTACAGGACTTGCAACCTGGAACTTTTAGGTAAGCCATGGCATAAAGTTTTCAGATGTGTCTCACTTATAGGTGTATTCTCTTTATTGTACCTTTTCTTGTTGTTCTGATTGCATTTAAATATGATCATACTAAATAGAAACTGTTCTTTAATACTTGTTAAAATGAGTCTACATCTACTAAAAAAGAAATAAAAATTTTCATGGCATTCCATAATACATATTAGTCATGCAAAGATAATAAAATATCCAAATAATTTTCTAATAATTGGCATTGATCAGGTATTTATTTATCCAATTTAAGAACAGAATAGGTTTTCATTCCTTAATTTTAAAATCTTTCACCTCATAGCTATGAAAAATACTTTTCTTGGATCAGCGATTGTATTTGCTTTCAGATTATTATTTAGTGTATAAGCCTCAAAACCATGTCAGATTTCTCTCATCTAATAAAAATCTCTTGCACTTTTGTTCATAGACCATGCATTGACTCATAACCACTAAGTAAACTTTTTTTCCCCTTCCCTTTTTGGCTCAAGATTTTCTAGGCTACTTTGCCTTTCTGTTTTTATTGCATTTCTACGGCATGCTTAGCATTCAATGGTAGGGTTTCTGCACCTAATCTTTTTTTTAAAGGCTGTCTCTTGGCTCTTTAAAAACAAGTATGGAGCTGACACCTACTCTGGCACATCATCTCTCTGATAACCCACTTCCAGGTTATCACAACCCCTACAGCAGAAGCTGTGGCGGCATCTCCCAGACACTCACATATTGTATTAATATACAAGAATAGCTGCTTTACCCTGCGCCCCCCCTTTTAAAGCCAAGGAGCCTTTTTAACAATAGCAAAAAGATATCTGCAAATCATTGCTTAAAAGGCTTTTTCAGGTGTAAAAGAAACACGTCTCACCAGCAATTCACGATCTTTGAGCACCTCATGACTGTGTCAGGTTGGGACGGTGCCTGCTGGTGCCCAACAGCAAGCACTCCTGGCAGGCAGGCAGGACCACCAAGAGCCACATGGTTATTACTGGGGGGAAGAAAAAATACCAGGACCTAGTTTGGCAGAGCTTCTTGAAACACATGATGATTTGATTTTTAAAGTGCTTTATCGAGATTTAAACTTTTACAGCAGTCAGAGTTGCATACAACATATCAGTGCTTTATAGATATGTTAACATTTTTATATGTGCAAACATTTATACTGAAAGACAAAGAAAAGCACTGTAATAAAGCAAGAGAAAACAGCCACTAGCATGTGTGGTAGCCTGGCTTTGCACTTTTGGGTTTTGCAGTTTATTCACATAAAAGGAAATCAAGCTTTTCTACATCAGTTCTTGCTACTGAAAAAAAAAAAAAAAAGCACCAGCACCAATACACAAATGTTCAGGTGCAAAGCATGCTGGATGAGAAAAATAAAGCTTCATACCCTTTATAGTCTATGTATCAAACATTTACTTTAGCTATCCAGTGCAAAACCATAGCAATTTGCACTAATTAAACGCAAAGAGGGCTCATAACAAAGAGTACACAGAAATACCTTAAGGGCAAATCTTCTGTCTTCCTCAAAATAATTAGCGGCTTTCCCCTAAATGTATATTTGTATCTGTCTAGGATTAAAAAAAGATACATGGGCAACCAGGGGCAAAAGAACAGTACATTCTCTGTGGAAATGGACGGGTAATGCAGTGTAAAACTAATGGCAGTTGCTGATGTCTGAAACAGTCACTTCACAGCATATTTTCTTCATCTCTGTTAGAACGATATGGCATTTACCTACACCAGGAGCACTCCTGCCCCACTGTTTCCAGAAATAGCTATCTCAATAAGACATTTCTGGTTTAACCCATTTTCCTTTTCCAGCTGTTTCCTCAAGGCTGAGGACATAATATCATCAGCCAATATGTCACCACTGGGTTTTAATTTGCGCAGAGGTACAGGCAGGGAACAGGCAGCCTGCCAGTAGGGCTGTACATCCACTCCTGTTGGAAGAGAAAGTGTGAAAACATTCGCATATAAATAGAGGGATGCAAATCAGTGGGTAGGCTGAGGACACCCAAAATGCCGAGGGCCCACAGAGCGGCTCAAAGCCATGAGGCTGACTCCTGGGCTGTTTGCGAGACAGAGCCGTGTGGGGCCAGCGCTTCCTGCCCCGCTGTGGCCAGTTGTGCGGGCAGAGGGGCTAGTGACTACGCTTGTATGAAAATGTACTTACATGTTTAGCACCCTGGCTGAATTTCGTACATTTTAATTCCAGAATTGCAGCACGTGGAGGATTGTGCAGCAGACCCGTGTCTACACATCCCGCTTATGCCATGGAGGAGGGATCTGTGGATAGAATTTTAAATTTTGTTTCAAGTAGATAATTTTTCTATGCTAAAACAATGTGTTTGAATAGCAAATCACAATCAGATAGCATTAGAAGGCATACCTTTCAATATACATAATTATAAAATATTTTCTATGGCTTTTAATTTTAAGCCTCAATTCTAGAAGCTTTCTACCTTTAAAAGTGCTTTCTCTCATTCTTCTCTGTAATGGCCTGTATTAGTTTATTCCCATTTAAAAAGTCCTTATAGTCCTAACTTTCTTAGGGTTTCTGATTGTAAAGTGAAATTAATACTTTAAAACCTTAGGTTCTACACATTTGTCATTCCCAAATGCTAAAACTTGAGTTATCGTTCCAGATTAAATATGGCGAAATGGTTAGCTAATCACAGAAGATGAAATAAAATCCATTAGCTAACTTAAAAAGCTTTTTATAATGCTCATTCCCTTCACTTCACCGGGTATGTTGGTTTTGTTTTTGAAGTTTGCTTTGAAGGAGAAAATAGATACTCTGCTGTCTTCAGAGTAAATAATTTGCACAGTAGCTGAAAACAGTTAATGAAAAGTGTTTTCATTTTACTTTGTCTGGAATATGATTTTACAGGAATATGCTACAGGTCTTAATACAAATACTAAACCTCAGCGGCTGACACCCAATTTAGTGCTTAGAAGCACAGAGGACAGGAAGGACCAAGAGCCAGGTAACTCAAGCCATCCCTTGGAAGACTTGTAGAGGAAGGTACTTTGTTTTCTTCTTTGAGATGTAAAAAACCATGCATTTTGCATAGAATGCTGTTGTCTCATGGAAAGCCTGGTTAATTGGCCATTACGCAGATGGAGCTCACGGAGGAAAGCAGCCCCAGCCAGCCGAGTGCCTTTCCCACCATTTGTACTTCCACAGGCTCCCTGCTTGGCACCCCTTGTCTCCTTCCCATCCTCATCACCCTGGGAGCAGGAAGGGGTGCCTGCTCATTCACCTTTAACTTCAGTGAGTAATAAACCCCCTAAAATTAACCTAGGCAATTATTTCCCAGCTAAGAGATTACAGATCAAGCAAATTAGAAGTTTTCTGCCCAAAATTCCTGAGCAGGAGAAAAAGAAAAGAAAAAAGGTGTCTGAGCCTACAAAACACTACTTGGTATCACTCCTGTCTCCTCAGACTCATCTTAGGGACTTGGTGCTGAGCATCTAGTCTCTAGCACAGATTCTATGGGGAATATTCCCAGCATGAAGCCGAGAAGGGTCAAAAACTACAGTTTGTGAAATTAATGTAATTAATTAACTTTTGCCTTCACAGTATTTTTTAATTTTCCTCTTTTAAATCATTTCATGGCAGCATTTCATGGGACCCAGAGAACTCTTTTTTCCTGTCTGCCTCACTTTTTGGAAAGCATTCCTCTCCTCCTTTTTGCCTTCATATTGTGTTATTTCTGACCTCTTGCTCATCTTTTATTACTCTCCTGTTCCTAGCTCTATTATTCAAGCCGATATTGCAGCTGTGATTTCTATTTTTTCTTTGCCCTTTTTGGCTTTGCCCGGCATTTCATTAGCAGACTCATGGGGAGCATTTATACTGTCTCTCTGCCATGACAGAGTTCAGTGGGATTTACTAAAACTGATTCCTTGGCTATATCTGCTTCCAGTTACGATTAGAAGCCTCTTTCCACTGAAGCGCATCGAGGAGATCAAATTCAGATCTGGTGAAAGCACGCATGAGCACAGTGAGGCACAGAAGCCCTAAGCGAGGTGCAGCTTCTGAGACCACATCTCAACTTGGACCACAGCATATCAGTAAAAATCTCCCTCAGAAAACTGTATTTTAAGCCTGATCACCACTCCTGGAAGTCATCCTGCAGGAGCAAGCTCAGGTCCCCTGCAGAATAACTTGCAATATTAGAGCTCAGATATTGCGATCGAGCAGAGGAGGGCCGCAATCAGCTGAAATAACTCAAGGACAGGTTTTTATTTAGAACTTTTTCAGGTCAATATATTTATTTTTCCAAAGGAAAGCTAAACACAGAGACTTTCCTTTGCTGCAGAAAGACAGGGTAGCTAAGACATTGGGCATTCATCCCCTTTTCTGTCTGGTGCCACATAGGTTCCTGGCTCAGTTCTCCCCTCCTGCAGCTCCCCTGCTCCCACGTACCTTCATAACTTTCCTTCTGCCCTTTTTTTTTTCCTTCTCCCCCACCTCCTTTGTTGCCTTTTAAGCTTACTGAAAATAATGAACTCCTGTGGCCTTCAACCTTTCTAATGTCTCTGCTTATTTCTGTAAGTTAGTTTTGGCTGTTAGGTTATGTTATAATGTTCCAGCACAGATATTCTTTTTGTGATGACAGTAAATAAGATACACACAGACTTTTCTGTTTATTTTTTCAGCTGTTCATTTATAGTAAATTTTAATAAAAACTGTGAAACAATTTTGTTCCGTGGGGGAGGCTTGACACAAAAGTAGAACAATAATGTGCCAAAAATGCGTTGTTATGATCTTTCAGATGGGTACTGTCACTAGGAGGGGTCTGCACTTCAGTTAGTATGAACATGATAAAGTATGAACAGTACAGCTGCAAACTCCCTTTGGATAATGCTGCAAAACATATGGAAAACGTTTCCTGACTTATGAAAAATAATATTGGGGCAGAATATAGTAAAGGGACCAGGTCAAAAGGCTGCATAAAGTGTTAGTGCAAACCTTAAGTGCAATCTTGTAGTCATAAATTCCCTACTAATGAAATGTATATGTAATTCTTACAGCCTCTCCATGTTTGAAAAATCCATAGTGTTAATAAAGTGACACAGTTAGAAATCTATACGGGACCTTATTTATTCCTTATTTATTTTAAGTGATGGCCCTGAATCTAAACATCCCCTTTGGGAAAGTTTGGATTGTGATTTAGGTTCAAATCTGTACTTTTTTGGCCGGGACCCATTCCTAATTCTGCTTGGTTTGCTGCACACCCGCGCGCCGCCTTGTTTAATCCATCTTGCCGAAAGCTGGACATTGAGCTGGCAGCCCTGCACATACCCCTCGGGCCACCCGCCAGGCCCCTTCTCCCTGTAGAGCAGGGGCCGGAGCCGTGGCATCCCTGGCCGCAGCTGCCTATGTGCCCAGGAGAGGTCCCAGCCTTCCCCCCCCANTCAAATCTGTACTTTTTTGGCCGGGACCCATTCCTAATTCTGCTTGGTTTGCTGCACACCCGCGCGCCGCCTTGTTTAATCCATCTTGCCAAAAGCTGGACATTGAGCTGGCAGCCCTGCACATACCCCTCGGGCCACCCGCCAGGCCCTTCTCCCTGTAGAGCAGGGGCCGGAGCCGTGGCATCCCTGGCCGCAGCTGCCTATGTGCCCAGGAGAGGTCCCAGCCTTCCCCCCCCAACCTTTGAAAAGGTTTTGCTCCCCCAGGGTAGCACTGGAAAGGGGTAATAGGGGTCCCCTCGTATGTGTGGGACCCTGTAACCTCTATTCCTCTGCCAGGAGAAGGTCTGATGGGAGGAAAGCCCCCCCTCCACTCCAGGCTCGGACAGGATTTGGCAGGAGGTCGGCTCCCCCCACCCCAGCCTCTGCTGGCTCCATCTGGCAGAGAGGTCTGGGCTCCTGATCCTCTCCAAAAGGGTGGAGTGGAACCAAAAGAAAAAGAGGATAGAGCCACCTTGCCAATACACGCAAGTGCCTGGGCTAGAGAGGACGGCTCCCAGATGAAAAATGAAAACAAAAGTCTCTAGGAGGAGTTAAGCAGCAGGAGCCCAACCCCATGCTTGATAAACCCGGCTGATTTAATAGATCTCCTGGGCGGTTGTGGCAGTCCCCACCCGGGCTATTGCCCCCATGACACTCCCCAGCAAAAGGGTCAGCAAACATGTCAGCGTCAGGCACAGCGGGGAATACCTCTGAAGTCAAAAAAACTCATTTCAGGCCTCAGAAAGACTAACCCTTTTTAATGGTTATAATTGAGTATCTTTTACTTGGGGTAAGAGCCACGAAGCACAGGATGTAAGCGCTTCTCTGTACTCTAAATTGACTCTGTCACCTCTCTGTGGTTTTTACTTGTTTTATAATTGCTCACTTGATCCTACCAAAAATAAACTAGCACGATCAATGAAATAGGTGGACCGTGGGAGCAATGAATATCCACATGATTCAGGGTTTTCAGGCTTAGGTCCTAAATAACCATAATTGCCACTCTATTATCTACAGAGTTAGAGAATACAGAAAGGTGAAGAAAGAAGCTGTTACTGGGAATTTATGATAAAAGGCTGTCCTCACACAGGAGCAACAATACTCACTCAGATAGTAATCATTAAATTCCAATAATTGAATTAAAGCAATAAAACGTTGAAGGGTAAAGAGTAGAAACAAAGACTACCCTTCATACTAAACTTCCATAGCATGAAGATTTGTCAAAAAGGTCAATTTTTGCCCAGAGAGCCTGGTCTCTGGGACAAATGCTGGAGCAGGAGGGACGCTTCCAAACAGACAGCTGAAACATCCAATATTAGACTTCTGCTCTGAATTATCCTCAGTGAACAGCAGAGAGTTACCAGGAAGCGTATGGTTTTGAGGCTAATTTTTTGTCTTACACCAGCGGTGGGATGCTGTTAGGGTCCTGATCTGCAGTTGTGCAGGTAAGGAATGATGTGGGAGAGTGCACTATATAGCTGATGTGCAGTCAAAAAATAGTCAGTGCTAGAGTGGCCACTTTAAGTCGCTTAAACCTTCCTGCTGTTACCAAGGGACATATTCTTCCTAGTCTTATTCCCATTTCTCCAATTTATCATAACTGCCCTGAGGGAGTGGGGAAAAGAGGTATGGAAAAGGAAGAAAGAGGGATGGGATATTATCCTCTCAGTTACCTTTTTTGAGGCATGATGAGCGGCAAAAGAAAACAAAATGCATTTTGCCTTAAAGTAAAAAGAATTGCCCTTTTCATAGTTCAGTGTGTTAGAAACATTCCTTCTTTACAGCTTTATTAACATACCTTAATGAAGACTTAATGAAGAGTATTTTTTGCTGAAACTGAAACAATGAAGCAATGGTAGGTTTTAAGATAAATTATCAGCAAAATTAACCAAATCTCCAGGAAGGCTCATAGCAAGAGAATGGTGAACTGAAGTCAAGTGAGATAATTGTCCTGAAGTAGAGTAAGAAACACCACTCACTTTGCTTATTTAGATGCCTATTAAGCTGATTGGCTGCCTTGTCTTTTTTATTAGGTGAGCTCCACATGAATTTCTGATTTTGCATGTTCCGACGCAGTAACCTGAAGCACCCACCCAGCTGTGCCAGCTGCGGGGAGAGCTCAGCCGGCACAGCTCTGGGACAGAAAGTGTCACCTTGCCCAAGGCACAGGGTGTCAGGGCCCATTGCCTTCCTCCAGAGTGGTCACTAGTCAATAGCAATTGAGCGACCAGTTATACAAATGCTTCACAAGCCCTTGGCAGGAAAAGAAAGAGAGAAAGAAAGATACTCGGTGATAGAGATGCTAAACCAAAATTTTGTGAGTGAATTTGATCAACATGCCAAAGACAGGCTCAGAATAACTCCTTACTGGCTGACAGACATGAAGGCAAAAAGGATGAACTAATTAATATTTTCATTAATATTTGCACGATCCTTGCAGAGCAAAATGCAGCAGAGGAACTCATCAGAAAATCACGTAGTTTTTGCAAGTGACTACGACCATATAAATGCATCCTGTGACACACTAAGGGCTGTTGACCATCATGAGGGGGAAGGGTCCCTCGAGTACCAGCTGGTGAAGAAATGAAGCAGCGTGTGTACATGGAATATGGGCACTCTTATCCACCTAGCAGCTGTTTGCCTGTTTTCAACACTGACGGCGCACGTGCTGGATGTAATGACAGCCTGCTGGGTGATACCTGTGCTCCAGAATATGCGGAGAAGGACCAGCTGCTCGCTACAGCACCCAAGTCCTTCGGAGTCAGCTCACTTCTGTTACAAACCTGACTCTCTTTGGAAGTTATTTGATCTGATTCGCAAGCAGGTGCAAGGAGGACAGCAATTGCTTACTAGGAAACTTTAGGAATCCTAGAAAATCTTCCAGAAGAAACCAGGGATGTTAAGATACTAGTAGGAAGAAGAAAGTGCCTTTGTTTCAGCAGAGAAACAAGTGAAGATAATCTTTATCACTTAAGGGTGGGTTTATGAACATCTTATGTTCATAAACCAGGATGCTGAAGTCATGTGCCATATTGCTATGAAAAATAAATATGGCATGGCGTCTCAATTTCAAATCTAAGAGCTCCATATCACATAGGAGGCCCAGACCATAAACCTGTCAAAATATGAGATAAGCTGGTCAAGAGATGGTGCACAGATATTCATTTTGCCATCTCTGTTGCATTACAGTAAAATCTGAACACAACTAAAAAGCCAGTGTAAGAGTAGCATCTACTCATTAACCAGTTTCTACATACTTGGGTCCAGGCTTGTGAAGAGAAGCCGTAGGCACACCGCTACGGTGGCACGCTCTCTGCATGATCTGTTGAGCTTTTGCTGGGGCAAAGGTGAGGGCCAATATTTGGTAAGCCTTTTTTACCAGATGCCTCAGGACCAGACTGTAGATAACTCTTAGAAGGAAATTCCAGCACCAGAGCTGCTGGCAAAGCATTACTCACACGATGCCTCCTGAGATGCCACAGTACTCCCTGCAGCCTAGGGCTAGTTTGCTATAGACAAGACTCTGTGGCCTGTAACATGTTGCCTCACGTTTTTTCCCTGGAGTTATTTCCATTCATTTATTTCCCCAGATGGTGATTTCATGATTAACATGGAATATATTAATTAGCTTTTTGCAGTCTATAGTTCAATTAAGGAAATACAGAGACAGCAGCTGCTAGAAGTCAAGCTCCTTTTTCTTAGTATGAAAAGAGCAGCCTGGCTCTTACCGGGGCAGTAGCGCTGTCTCCTACAGTTACAGCACACTCGGGGAGCACCAGAGTTCAAAAGCATTCTGCAAGGTCCTGGTGTCAGGGTGAGGATATTTGAGTCCTTGACTCCAGTCCTTATCCTTTTACAGAACCAAGGATTTCAAATGTAAGCTTCAAATAGCAATTAAAAATAGCAACTAAAAGCATTCTTTAGGTATTTCATGTTGTCCTTGTTCTTTGTCTGTTATACACCTGCCACGGAAAATGCTGGATATGAAAAGTGCAGCAAGTTTTGACAAATGATTTCTTGTTTAATTAGAGGTATGTATGGTTGACATACAATACAAGATGGAAGCCAACAGATTGCTCATGGGACATCCTCAGAGTGCCTGTAATGGGCCCGAGCTTGTAGCTCTTTGTTTTACGTGTTCACATCTGACAGGTCTCAGACTAAAGATCTCAGAAAAATAGTTCAATATCAAATACAGATGCATGTTCCTCTTTCACAAAGACACATTTCTTCTCACTGTGCTGAATCAGAAGGTATTTCTTTTCTATTTCAAAAAGCCAACAGCTTAGGAGAAAATTAAGTTTTAATTTTGTATAGTAGAGGCTGGATGTATTTCTTTTTCACAGCAAGATGTTATTATCATTGATATATATATAACATATACCTGCATTTGCAGAGCAGAGTCCAGCCCTACTCTTTCTGTATATATATATAGATTATACATATACACACACAGATTATATATATATTTTTATATCTATAAAATGATGATTTTCTGGTCCATACACTCTTCAAAAAGCAATATGGGGAGCTGGTCTCGTAACGCTTCTGCATTATGATCTACTGACCCTGAAAATAGGGTCAGAAGGAGGTCTCACTGCTAACTGGAAAACTAATCAATATAATTCTACCAAAGGGCTGGTACACACCAAGTAATATAGTCCCCTCCCCCTCAGCAAAATTCTGTGCCTCATTGTAAAGAATATAAACATCATGTTTTGATACTCAGGGAAAAGAAAAAAATATCAACTACACACAGAGGTTTATGCTTTGTGAGGCTGAGGATGTCACCAAACCATATCATGGATCTCAAATATTAATTCTGAGCAGTTTGATTGGTTATGTTTTACAGCTTGGGCTTCATTTTTTAGTAAGAAATGTAGAATTGTGTCTTTGTTTCCTTCTACAGTTAAAAATAACAGCCAATGATAAAAAGATGATTTTCTTCCTCTGTCCCTTCCCTCTCCCCTCCTTCCCTCCCCACCCCCCCTCACCTACACTGT